>PVJD01006240.1:0-99995 GCA_004026545.1 Mormoops blainvillei
GTGGACCAGTAAGAGAAAGACACAGGTCAAGCAAGAGTGATACCAAGATTTTTGTCCTGAGCAACTGGAAGGATGGGGTTGCCATCACTGAGATGGGGAAGACTGGGGTTAGGGAGATTTGGAAGGGAACATCAGGGGTTTAGTTTTTAGTGTGGTGAATCTGAAATGTCTGAGACACATCCACGCGGAGAATTTGAGAAGGCAGTCCAGTGTGTTTCACCTAGAGGTCTCAGGTGTGGATAGAAGTTGGATAGTCATTGGAATTTCCATCTGAATTTTCACCCACCCAGTATGAGCTCACAGAGGTAGTGCAGGTAGACAGAGAAGAGGACCTCTGAGCTCTGGGGATCCTCACATTAATGGGCCGGGACAAGGGGAAGTGTCAGGAAAGGAGACTAAGACACAGTGACTGGTGAGGTGGACAGAAAATCAAGAGCATTACCTTGGAAGGTGAGTTAAGTGTTTCAGGAAGCAAGGCATGGCCATCGGTGTCCAGTGTTGCTGGTGGGTCAAGTAAATCGAGGACTAAGACTTGGCCACTGCATTCAGGAATGGAGAGTTGCTCCACTGGTGACCTTCATGAAAGCATTTTCAGCGAAGTGCTTGGGCAAAAGCCTGATGGGAGGCAAAGGCTTTAGAGAGAATCATGGGGTAAGGACTTAAATTTAAGTATGGAGAACGCATTCGGGATATTTTGCTATTGAGGAGAATAGAGAAATAGGCAGTAACTGGCAGGGGAAGTGGGGTCAAGTAAGGCTTTTGTTTCGTTTGTTTGAATGAGAAAAGGCACCGTTTATTTGTGTTCCAATGCGAATGACTCAGCAGAGGGAAGAGAAAGTTGATACTATGGGGGCCAGCAGGGAGAACTGTCCAAATAGGGTCCTTGAGTGGTGGAGAGCGGGTGAGATCTAGTGTTGGGCAGAAGGATTTAGGGGTGTCCAACCTTTTGGAGTCTCTGGGCCGCACTGGAGGAAGAACAGTTGTCTTGACCATACATTAAATACACAAACACTAACGAAAACTGATGAGCAGAAAAAAAGGTTTTAAGGAACTTTATGATTTTGTGTTGGGCCACATTCACAGCCATCCTGGGCTGCATGCGGCCTGCAGGCCGTGGGCTGGACACGCCTCAGGCATAGTTGCCTATGAAAGGGAAAGAAGGCAGAGTGACGTGCTGCGGATGCTCTAAGAGATGAGAGCCTGTGGAAATTCTCTTCTGATTGTTTCTGTTTTCTCCGGGAAGGGGAAAACCAAGCCATCTGCTGAGAGTCCTGGAAAATGGAGATTGGAGGAGAGGAGAAGTTATGAAATGGTTTTCTATCAGAAGGAGTCAGAAAGTGAATGGACTAGAAAAATAGAATACAATTGCAAGGCAACACGTGAAGGGGTCAGCATGGTCAGAAATTTAAAGTGGACCAGTCAGCAGACCTGAGTGTCTTTTCCACCACCGTGTTAAACTGCACGGCTGTGAGCACAGAGTAGGTAGACAGTTGGCTGTAGCAGGGTGATGGCTTTGCCAAGTGAATATGACAGGGTAAGGAGCAAGGGCCTATAGAAGGGATGACTCCTATGATTGGCTGTGGAATTTAAGTTACTTAAGGGAGCAAGCGAGGCATGGAATTGTCCAGAGACAGTGAAGAGGTGGTCAATAGGAGAGATGGATTGAAGGTTTCAGTGGGGTTGAAGGATTACTGGAGTCTGAATATGAGAACTAGAAAGAGTAGGCTGGAAAGATTGAAGGTAGAAACAGAAGGTGGATGCCTGATGTTAAGACCATGGAGGGGCTGCATTATCGGGTTTTGGGTATGACCAGGAGTACGAAAGAATGATGAGGTAGGATAGAGGACTGAGTCACTGGAGGATCTGAGAGGACCTGCATTCAGAGACCTGAGTGATTCCGTCACAGACAGGGTAATCTCCCTATGTGGTGACTATGACAGTCAGCAAGGAGCCCAGATCATTCATGAATAAGGCAGAAGTGATCTGGAGTAAGCAGTTGACAACAACAATAAGAGATGGGCTGCTAGCACCTGGCAGGATCATCCATACTTTAGGATTGACAGGTGTTTGCCTTGGTACCAAAAGGGACCTCATTTCTGATCTTGGCTCTGCCATGTACTATCTGGCCGGTACTAACACTTCTCGTTCTCACTTTCCTCATCTGTTGAATAGAGACAATGATAGTATGTACCCCAAAGACTGAGCAGTCATGAGGGTTAAATAAGATAATGTATATAACATGTTAAGCATCATGCCTGGCATATAGTAATTACTCTTAAAATATCATTATGATTTCACTGCCCTGCTCTGAATCTTTATGCAAGACCCTGTGCCTCCAGTTTGGAGCGCAGTGGCAGTTTAATGTCTTTCTGTTGTTATGTAGCAGCAGCTGGTTGCCACATGAGGCTCATTTGCCTCTCTTCTTAGGCTTTCTCCATAGTAGTGTGGAGGGCCAGTTGGAGGAACAGCTGCTGGGAAGGAGTGCAGTTAGAAAGCTGTTCTAGCAGTTGAGATAGTGAAGAAGCCATCTCCCTAAGTAGGGGTGGAGATAGAGATGAGAGGAGAGATTGGGAATATGTGGAGAGCCAAGATAGGCAGAATTTGAAACAGGAATGAATGATGAGTGGGGAGTCATAGATGGTCCCCAGGTTTCTGGCTTTGATGACCATGCAGATGAGAAGAAAAGCAAGGAAGGGAGCTTCCGGCACTTCCTGGCAAATAGTCGCTGCACTAATTGAGTAAATTCCTGTCCGTCTCGACAGTTGTCGGGGAATGGGCCCATTTCCTCAATCCTTGGTACATTTAGAATGAATCATTCCTCACCATCTACAGCCACAGAAGAATTCTAACACAGGTAGTGTTTTAGAAACATCAAAATTAAAATGCCAGCCAGAGCCTCTTCACTCAGTGCATTTCATTATGTTTGCTATAAACCCCAATCCAGTTTGTTTGCTGGTAATGATCCTATGTGTTAGTATTTCTTCGAGCCATTTGGCACTAATTTTATTATGATTTTCAAAAGCATACATATCTATTATAAATACACTCATTGCATGTATGCTCAATTTTTAAATTATTTTAAAGATTTTGATATGCTAAATGTTTAAAAGTGAGCAGATAAAATCTTCGACCTCTCCACGACTCTGTGGTTAAACTCCTGCAGTGGCTTCCATTCATATCATTTCTATCTGTCGTGCATCCCATGAGCATTTGATTCATATTCAAGTGTAGAAACAAACCTCTTGGACTTGGCTGTAGGAAATCTTCAAGCCGCATTGTGACCTGCTTCCAAAGTACAGAGAGCTTCATGCCTCTGCATGCTCACCGCTTCCCTCTCCGCATCTTAGATTTATTTTATTTCTCAGCTTTACTTTTCTTACTAATATTAAATATGCTTTCTCCTCCTGGATTGCCCACATCTTTCCAAGTCTGCTCTTGTGGAACAGGTTTGGGCATGAGAAGGAGTTCCTTTTGATCGATTTGGGCATTAGGACAGGTCCCTCCCTACACCGAGCAGAGTGTCTGTCACAAAACATGCACGCAGTAAACACTTGTGAAATCAGTAAAAGTTTGCTCAGCACCTTCTGGGAAATGAAGATATGATCCCAGGCGTTTGCCCAGCATGAGGTGCCTTAGAATAACTAAAAATAATAGGAATAGCAATAATAATGGCTAGGATTTATAGAGTGCTTGCTCTGTGTCTAATTATTTTTTATAACCTCTTCCTTAACCTTCCTAATGATCCTGTGAGATAAATGCAATTATTATTCCCATTTACAGATGTGAGTTTTTAGAGAGGCTAGTATCTTACCTGAATTCAGGGAGCTAGAAGTAGAGGAGCGAGAATTCAACCTCCAGCACCTAGAATGTTTATCATGGCCCTGCAATGGGCCATCAACATGATAAACTGGCAGAAGCATGTCTCCCTAGAAGGAACTTGTGATACTGTAATTTATAATAGAAACTGTGGAATATATGAGGCTTGTCTGGAAAGTATCCAGCCATGTACTATGAAAAATAGAGACATTTACTGAAGAACATACAAGATACAAGAAACATTGTACATAGGACAATGATGCCTCAGTCCCCTTCAAAGTAGGCACCTTGGGACCTCACACAGTTCTCCCTGTCACCATCAGCCACTCCATCATATTTTCTTGAATCTCATCAATGGTCTGAAATCTCTTCCCTTTCAAAGGTGATTTTAGTTTTGGAAAAAACCAGAAACCACAGGGCAACAAATCTGGGCTTTGTGGGGGCTGAGTCACCTGGGTGATTTGCCGTTTTGCAAAAAAACTCTGTATGAGATGTGATGCATGAGCGGGCACGTTGTTGTGATCAAACTGCCAATCACCAGTTGCCCAGAGCTGTGGCCTTCTGAATCATCAGAATAGTTTCTGTGGAGGAATATTGAAACTTAATGCAAAATTTGATGCAGATTCATTGCTCTACTCGCTCAGCAATTTTGAATGTGACGGCTACATAGTACACCTGCTCCAGGGCATCTGCCGCCCACACTGACTCGTACAGTGAAGTTGTCATTGTTCACGCACATGCATTCCAGCCCACTCTCCTTGGCTGCCAGGACACATCGATGTCACAGAAAGGGTTCTTGCTATATTAACAACGGCTCGACTTCCAGACAGACCTCATATATTTCATCTTCGTCCAGGTCCTGGCACAGTGCTCCTAAAACTGTTGGAATTTTCTAACAGGTGAGAGCAGCCACAAAGGTGTTTTTGTTATGTTAATGATTTTTGGGAAATTCCTAGGTAACCTAAGAATGGGGCTGGCTCCCAGGGGAATCTACCAGGAGATTAGAGGGCTGGAACTTTCAGTCCTAACCGCTAGGCCTCACTGGAAGGGAGCAGGGCTGGAGATTGAGTTCCGTCACCAATGGTCAGTGAATTAATCAAGCCTACATAACGAAGCCTGCATAAAAACTTGAAAGGAAAAGGTTTGGAGAGCTTCTGGGCTGGTGAACATGTGGAAGTGCAGGGCGAGTGTGCACCAGGACAGGGCACGGGAGCTCCGCACCCTCTCCCCATACCACGCCCTACACCCCTCTTCCATCTAGATGATGCTGAGTTGTATCCTTTCATAATAAACCAGTGATTTAGTAAGTAAAATGTTTCCTGAGTTCTGTGAGCCACTCTAGCAAATTGATTGAACCAAAGAGGGGGTTGGGGAACCTCTGCTTTAAAGCCATTTGCTCAAAAGCACAGGTGACAACCTGGTCTTGCAATTGGCATCTGAAATGGGGGAGGCAGTCTTGTGGAACTGAGCCCTTAACCTGTGGGATTTGATGCTATCTCCAGGTAGATAGTGTCAGAATTGAGTTAGAATTTAGGACATCCAGCTGGTATCTAAGAATTGCTTGGTAGTGTGGAAAAAACACATGGTAGAGCTTGCCACTCTCAAACATCTGTGGTACCAGATCTCTCTGTGCAACCTTTGGTCCACGTCACCAAACCACATGTCGAATGCCCTGCTCTGACCTTGGAGCTGAGAACAACAGCTGAGATGTGGGGCTGGTAGCCTGGCAAGTTCTAATCCCAACAGAATTATGGAGAGGCACGGTCAGTCAGTGTTTGTTTTTTTTAAAAAAAAAAAACCCACACAAAGAAATGAAAAGGCTATACTTGCCATGAAAAGATGTGGCGGAAACAGAACTGCATATTTTAAGTGAAAGAAGCCAATCTGAAAAGACTACATAGTGTGTGATTCTAATAAGATATTCTGGAAAAGGCAAAACTATGAAGAAGTAAAAGGATCAGTGGTTGCCAGGAGTTATGGAAAGGGATGTGTAGGATGAGTAGCACGGAAGATGTTTAGGGCCGTGAAACACCTCTGTATGATACCGTAATGCTGGATATGTGTCATTACACACTTGTCCAAACCCATAGAATGTACACCACCACGAGTGAACCCTAATGTAAACCATCGACCTTGGGTGATGATGTGTCAATGTAGGTTCATTACTGTTACAAATGCACTACTCTGGTGGGAGATGTTGATAATGAGGGAGGCTGTACACGTGTGGGGGTAGTGGGTATATGGGAAACCTCTGTACCTTCCACTCAATTTGGGAGTGAGCCTAAAACTGCCCTAAAAAATGAAATCCATTAAAAAATAAACTGTACTCCTGTACCAGCCCTGCCAATAGTCCATGGCTGTGGGGTTGAGAGATGGCTGGCAGCATGCTCAGAGTGCCAAGGAAAAAGAAGGATAAGCTGACTTTGATTGAAATTCCTCTGTGGGCACATTGAGGAATTTTAAGTGCGTGCTGAGCCAGTGAATGTTGTGGGTTCCTTTTGTTTAGATTTGGCACTGGCTGGAAGGCTTTGCTGCCAGAGGGAGCTAACGTGGAGGACAGCCAGATGTGCAGCGAGTCCCACACCGTGCCCTTTTCTCATCTGGAGATGTCGATCCTGGTGCCAAATGCCAGGACTTCTGTGGAGCTTCCTTTGCTTCAAGCCGCCCATGGGCTTGTCACTTTTCTCCTCTCCTCCTTCCCCTCATCTCTGTTGTAGCCCCAGCCCTGCCTCTGTGCCCTTTCTCAGGCCACTCTCTCCCTCTGTGTGTCCCCCTGGAATAGTTACAAGAAGAGCACGTGCTGCAAGTGGCCTCGATCCAAGAGACCTGGGTCTCTAACTGTTGAATAGATAAATACTGTGTTAAACAGGATAGTTTTATGTACTCATTTAACTTCCAAATTCTTGTAATAGCTATACTGACAATTTCTTAATGTTTTTTTTCAAGCAGTTCATTTTTAGAAACACAAAGTGCCTTATATCATTAAAAGTTTTCTAGTAGTTCCTAAATAAGGATTTGTATTTTACCATTTTGAGAAATATTTCAATATAACACCCAACAGAGAACATATGAAAAATCAATAACAAAAAGCCCCTTCTGTGTGCTTATATAATAACGTAGCTATGTCCCCACACTCTAGCTTCAAGCTCTTTCTCTTCCCTCCCAAAACATTTTCTTCCTCTTCCGTTGCTCCTCTTGATTAATGGCACCGTCATCCGCCCGGCTGCCCGTGCAAGAAGCAAGCACGACATTTATATTTAGTCAAGACTCCTGTGGTGGCCAGGAAGAGCAACTCAGCAGGACTGAGCTCCAGGAGCTGCGGCCTTTCTCGTACTCATTCATCCTCTCTTCTGATCACTCGGGGATCTCTTCTCTCATGCTTTTTCTGTACATTGGTGCATTTTCTGCTGCCGTGGAGAAGCTCTGCTCATGCAGTGGGGCCGTAGCCACAGGTCGCTCCTCTCCAAGTCTGAATCATTCTAGCTTACTGACCCAAAAGCACGACGATCGCACGTTGGCCAGCTTCAGTAAGCGAACGGGTGGGGAAAACTTGGCCTTGGCCTAGCCTAGGTCACACAGACACACACACACGCGCACACACGCACACTCTCACAGCTTAAATGTGCATTTCTCTCATGAACATTGTAAATGTTTATTAGCCACTTTGAATTCATCTTTGTGACTCTTTATAGCCCTTGTTTCTAATTGCATGAGGTGATAGTGTCTTCTTGGTGGTAGAAATGGCGCTAGATAGATACACACATCACTCTAAAACTTTCTGTCCACCCAGTTTCCTCCCCTCGCCCCAACATCCAGCCAGTCACCCAGTTCTGACAGTCCTCTTCCCCAGGGCTCTCTCAGATTCTCTTCCTCCTTTCCCTCCTTCTTGCTCCTTTGGGCAACATTACTCTTTCTGCCAGTCTGTTGTGGTAGCCTTTGGATGGTTTCCATGCCTCCGTCATTGTTCCCCCTAGACTAGTCTCGGCATCGGATACTCACCCTAAAATGTAACCCCAAACATGGAATTTCTCTGCTCAGAACACTGTGTCTCTGCCACCAGTAGAATAAGGCCGCCAGTCAAGGCCTCCCTCTGTGGCCCGGCTTCTCCACTGTCCTGGCTTTATCTCCCAGCACGCTGGAGCTTCACGGCCTGGCTGTCCCGGCTCTTCGTTGTTCCCCAAACGTCTACCTTATTTATTTCATCTGAGCTTTGAACCTTTTAACTTTTCGGAACCCTTGCCGGTGTTCCTGGGGTCTCCGCTAAAACCTTCCTTGGTTTGCCTCTTACTTCTGGCTATTACCTTACCCACTTCTCCCTGCGGTCACTCTCCCCGGTAATGCTTCCATTGGCAGCACTTTATATTGCAAAGTTTATTTGTAGAGTATAGAATACTATGTATGATATATCATATTGGAAACGGTTAAGTACACCGACTGGCTTCAGGAGAGAAATACCTTCTGTGAGACATGTTAGGGGTTTGAGGTTTTCTCAGACCTTTTCTGTGGATTTGCCCGCTCTGCGCTTCTCACTTCCTCTTTGGAGGGGAACTCTTTTTTTTTTAAGATTTTATTTATTAACTTTTAGAGAGAGGGGAAGGGAGGGAGAAAGAAAGAGACAGAGAGAAACATCAATGTGCAAAAAATACATCCATCAGTTGTCTCTCGCACGCCCCCAACTGGGGCTTTGGCCCGCAACCCAGGCATGTTCCCTGATTGGGAATCGAGCCGGCAACCTTTTGGTTTGCAGGCCAGCGCTCAGTTCAACTGAGCCTCACCAGCCAGGACCGGAGGGGGAATTCTTAAGATTGTATGCCTCCCCTTGATCCCACAAAGTCATGTCAGGTGCTGACACCCGCCCCTTAGCTTGCTTTCTCTAGGGCAGTGCTGAACCACAAGTTTGTGTGCTGCCTCCCAGTCTCACAGAGCTGGGCCAGCTTTCTGCACATGCCCAGCAGCGATCTGCAGAGCTGCTCTCACCACCACTGGGGATGTGCACAGGCTGCTGGCTGCAGGGTAGGGGTGTGTGAGTGAGGTGCACGGTGAGTTGGTGGAGCCTGTGGGCAAGGTCGGAGAATCTGCAGGCAGTGTTGCTAGCAACTCGTGGGTGAGCTTTCCGATGGAGTCAGTGAAGCGGTTAGTAGGATCTGTGTCCCTTTGATGCCCTCAGAGAGCCCTGGCAGTTATTCTTCCAGCCTCTCCTTGTCCCCCAGTCCTGCAGCACACCACAGTTTTCTGGGTAGAGTGAGAAGGAGTGGCTCTCTTTGGCGGGGAGCGGAGTGCTCAGCCACACGCTCTCACTTTCCCCCGTGGGAGAAACCACTGGCTGAGAAGGTCTCTCTTGGCCCTCAGCTGTGTCACATGAGGCAGGTTGACACAGGTATGCTTAGCAGGGACTACACAGCCTTGAAACTACTGCAGACAGGGTGAGAAGAGACCTGTCGAGTTCAACAAATTCATCTAAACAAGGCACGTGAATGCATCTCTGAGTCCTCACAGGAGAGCGAGGAAAGCACTGCGAATGAGAACACAGATTGCTGACCTAGAATTCATTAGACAACAAATTTCATATTAACCGCAGTCTGTGAAACAGCAGATAGAGTTTTCCTGGAGGATGTGGTACTTCATTTTGGGGATTTTTTTAGGTTTGGGTGGTTGGTTGGTGTTTTTTTTTTTAATTTCTTATTATGAAAAATTTTAAACATCTATAAACATAGAATATATAGGGAGCCTCTGTCTCAGGTCTCGCTCCCTGGAAACAGCCTCTGAAGAAGCAGTTTGGGTGCGGGCGGTTTTCGGGGCAGAGCTGTTGGGGTCAGAAGCTACGGCAGTGAGAAGGAAGTGGGCCGGGCGGAGGGAGGAGCCGAGCTGCACGGCAGTGGAACAGAAGCCCCAGCCAATTACAGGGACTCAGGAGCTGGAGTGGCCCAGGATTTCTCCTGCCCCAAAACCAGTGTGGGGAGGGTAGGCATTTCCATCCTCTCGTCGCCTGGTCTTTGATGGGGGCTGTCATCGCGGGGGGCATGACCCTGGACAAGCAGTATATGCAAACGGGAAAGCCTCAGCTAAGAGCCTTCGTCGGCCACCACACCCTGCATCTAGGGTGGCCTGAACGGGAGTGCTGGGCACCCTACAGCAGCACCCACGACACCTGCCCACCCTCCAGCTCCACTTTGCTCAACCTGAGGCTCATCTTACTTTCTCTCTGCCTCTGCCTTCTTCTCCCTTTCTGTTTTTTGACAACTTTATTGAAATATCATTTACATTCCATAAAATTCACTCATTTTAAGTACACAGTGATTTTTAGTAGATTTACAAAGTTATGTAGCCATCACCCTACTTAAGCTTTAGAACATTTTCATCACCCTAATAGCATACTCCCTTTTTAAAATTACTCCTGGTATATTTTAAAGCAAATCGCTTTAGTGACATATTAATGCAATTAAGCTCCTAGCTGAAGGGATCTATTGATAAGAGTAAGAAAAGACTCACATTCATGTGAGTGAATGAGGTACCATTTGACAGTTACTTGAGGTCACATAACCTGAGACTTTGGGAGATGTAACTGACTGAAGACTGTTTCCAGAGAAAGTGACTCCGACTCCCTTTGTTAACGGGTTTATTCCCAGAGCTCATCTAAGAATATCATGTCGGACAAAGGCTTTGTACTTTATAGCTCTTCTACTTTATTCCTCAGAAGAAGAACCTGTGTGAGAGATGGAGGTCCGTTTAAGTAGGCCTAGGCCTGTGCAAGACAGTAAAAGAGGAGGGCTGTCTGAAGAAGGGAAACAGTAGCTCCAATGAGAGACCATCTTTGTATGTCACCCGAAAGGAGAGAAAGAACAGAGATGGAGAAGATGGAAATGTTCTATCAATAGATCTCTTCAGCTAAGAAAAACCAAGACAAAGGGGGAAATTCCATTTGTTCCATGGTCAAGGGAAAAATCTAGGCTATTTTTAGGGTTGATGTAAGTGCCTTTTGCACATTTGTCATTCTTTTGATAAAATAAGGGGCCTAGAAAAAGAAAAGGGAATTTTTAAAAATGAGATATAATTCACATAACATAAATTCATCCTGTTAAGCACACATACCATTCAGTGGTATTTTAGAATATTCACAGGATGTTATGCAAACATCACCACTATTTAATTCCAGAACATAGCCATTACCCCAGAAGTAAACTGTACCCATTAACAGTCACACCCCGTTCCATCTTCCCCCCAGCCTTTGGCAACCGCTAATCTGCTTTTCGTCTCTATAGATTTGCCTGTTCTGGACATTTTATATAAATGGAATCATACAACATGTGGCCTTTTGTGTCTGCTTTCTTTCCCTTAGCATCATGTTTTCGGTATGTTGGCAATGCTGTAGCGTGTACCAGCGCTGCGTTCCTTTATATGGCTGAATAATATTCCATGCATGAAGCATGTGGGTAGACCAGATGTTGTTTATCCATTCATCAGTCGATGGCCATTGGGGTTGTTTCTACCACTGGAGTATTATAAATAACTTTGCTGTGAACATTTATGTACCAGTTCTTATATGAACATATGTTTTCAGTTCACCTAGGAATGAAATCGTTGGGTCATACTGTAACTCTATGTTTAATTTTTGAGGAGGCGGTGAACTGTTTCCCCCGCAGCGGCTGCACCAGTTTACATTCCCACAGCAACAGAGGAGGGGTCCCATTTCTCCACATTCTCATCAACACTTGTTATTTCCAGGCTCTTTTGTTCTGTTTGTTTTCAAATCATAGCTATCCTCATGTGTGTGAGGCAGAAAGAAAGGCACATTTTAAAAGACACAGGCAACAAAGAATGGTGAACATTAAAAACAAAAGTAAAGTTCTATGCTTGGGGCTCTCAGTTCTGTGCCCACAAAGCTTCGTTCTTTGCACTCAGTGAACAGGCTTGGTGGTCATCGCTACATCAGCAGGGCTGAGAGCCCGGTCACTCACAGGGTCGTGAGTGACCTGTTCAATGGCCTGCCTCATCGAACAGGGCCTGTTCTGTTTTGTAAGACCCAGATTGACCAAAGCTCAGTGTTATTTTTAAATAAAAGTAACTGTGTGCATATACACACACACACACAGCAAGCAAGAACGCTAGAAACAATGTGCTGAAGAGAAAAAGAAAATAATTCTGGTGGCACTGAAGAAAATGTGTCTCTACCTAAGGTGATTTCTGTGAGTTTTTAAGTGTTGCTATATGAGGTCTGCCCAGAAGGTATCCCACTATGTAATATAAAAGATAAGGGCATTTACTGAAGAAGATACAAGATACCAGAAACATTGTACATAGGACAATGATGTCTCAGTCCCCTTCAAAGTAGGCACCGTGGGACCTCACACAGTTCTCCCAATCGCCATCAGCTGCCCCATCTTATTTTCCTGAATCTCACTGATGGTCTGAAATCTCTTCCCTTTCAAAGGTGATTTTAGCTTTAGGTAAAGACAGAAGTCTCAGGGCGCCAAATCTGGGCTACTGGGGGGCTGAGTCCCTTGGGTGATTTGATGTTTCACAAAAAAACCTCCGCACAAGACGGGATGCACGAGCTGGCACACTGTCGTGATGAAGCTGCCAATCACCAGTTACCCAGAACTGCGGCCTCCTGAATCATCTGAATAGTTTCCGCAGAGGAATGTTCAAGCTTAACACAAAATTTGATGCAGATTAGTTGCTGTACTCACGCAGTCATTTTAAATGTAATGGCCGCACAGTACACATGCTCACTCAAGGGCGTCTGCTGCCCCCACTGAGTAGTACAGTGAAGTCGTCATTGTAGACACATGCACATTCCAGTCCACTCTCTTTGGCTGCCCGGTTACATCGATGTTGCACAAACCATTCTCATTATATTAACAATGGCTGGACATTTTCCAGACACAACTGATGTATGGATTTGTGTGTGTGTGTTTCTGTTTCTTTAAATACAAAAAAGGATAGTCTGAGAAGGAACCTTCTCCCAGAAAACTGTGAGTCAGGTACAGCCACTCTGTTGAAATTATGTCTTTTCAGCACTTATGTGGCATTTTAGACTTTTGATTGTTCTTGCAGTGTTTTGTCCTCAATGAAATATTTAGTATTTGGCTGGATGCCTATTATTACCCATAAAGTTAAAGACACAAGTTACTGAATCTAAGATCCGTCCACTGGCAGCTCGGGAATCTTACAAAAGCTTGCTGGAAATTGAGGAGGAAGTTGGAACAGTGGGCGAATTGCTTATAAATGTGAATTTTCCACGCCGTTCTTCCTATTCCTGTTCAGGAGAATGTCTGAGGGGGTCTCTGGGTAGACAGACAGCTCTGAAAATGCTCTCGCTCTTGTTCTTCTCAGTGTGCCTCTTCTGCTCCTCTCCACTTCCTCGTCCTGTTCTACCTCCCCTTTATGTATGGAGAGGATTAAATGTTGTCTTTGAACATGTTGCAATTATCACATTCAGTGTCATGCTGTGTCTTCTTTCCCGCTGTGCTCATTGTGGAAGATGAATGTGTGAGTGCTAGAAAGGATAAAACTGGAAATCCATCAGCAGGAATTACTTTTGCCCAATATGGGACTATCACAATAGGATTGTGTTCTAGAGGCTATCTGACCATAGCCATGAGTGGAAGTTTTGTTATATCCTCACACTTTGAGCAATTTGAGCTGAGTGATAAAGAGCAGACAGAGTGGCTCCTTACCTGGAATGTCTGGTGCCTTGTCTGTTTTGTTATTTTTGTTATAAAAGAACATTTCAATTGAAGAGGACATTTCACTGCATAATGGATATTTGTGCAATTACAAGGGAATGCTTTAAAATCGTTATTTATCAAAATACACAAATGACAACAAGGTACCATGGCATAACTGCTTTGGTCTGCAGACTGCTTCGGTCTGTTTCGATCTGCCCCATCCAGGCTGTGGTATGAATTGAGCCATATGTTGCCAGACCCTGGCAGCTCATACCCTGAGGATCAGTCTGTCTTGACACACTGCTCTCTGTCACACTAACTCACCCTTTAGCTCATCATCCTAAATTTTTTTGACATGATTTTTAAAATGGATGATTATATAAATATACCGAAGGTTTCTCTTCTTTAGATGCTTTTAGATATGACCTTCTATTGAGGGGGAGCTACAGGTATTGTCTGCTGAGGGCCCTGGACCAGCCAGGTGGAAGAGCCATTCACTGGGCTGGCCACGGGCCCTAGAACCTTCTTCAGAGTGTACAGTGACTATTCCTAGCAACAAAGCAGAAGAGACTAAGGAGACATATGATTAGTGAGACAGGTACAGCATGTAAATCATTAGCAAGTTTAAGTAACTTGGAGAGTAGAGACTGGATGGGTGGGTGGGTAGGTGGGTGGATAGATGGATGGATGGATGGATGGAGTGATGAATGGAGTGAGGTGACAACAGAGAGAAAACTGACTCAACCGCCAGCATGCTAAACAGGATGGGCCTCAGAACACTTCTGTTGTGCACTTCATGGCACATGCTTTGAGGATTTGCATGATAGCTTAAAGATACCATACCCAGCTAGACCCAGACCCCACTCACTATGTATTTTTTGTGCAACATCTTTCTCTAATCAACACACATCGAGTTGGCTTTTCATCTGTGCCAGGTACCATGCTAAACCCTGTGTAAACCAATCTCAGTAAAGAAACGAACATTACCTCTGCCTTCCTGCAGTTCACAGTCTGGGATAGGCAGAGGAGTTAGGAGGACAAGCATCACAAAGACAAATATGCCAGTAATGAATTCTAACTGGTGGGCGTTGTGAGGAAATATAGGTGCTAAGAGAGAATGTAATGGGAGAAGGCTAATCTGGTCGGGGGTGGGGGGTGGTCAGGAAGGGCTTCTCTGAAGTGGTGACATTCAAGCTAGGATCTAAATGATGATTAGGAATTAGATGGGAGCGCTCAACAGGTACAAAGGTGGCCCAGAGCTAGGGAATCCTGCACCGGTGATCTACGATCATGCATCTTTGTCACTGCTATTGATAGAAGGTAAACCCAGGAACTCTGCAGACTTAATCAACAGAGAACTGAGCATTTTGCAAGGTTGGCAATAAACGGGCAATTTTTATTTTAGGTTAGACCTTCTATTGAGGGAATACACATGCTCCCACACACATCTGCTATGTGATTTTCAGTAGAGATCCCCTTGACTGAGAAGCACTAGAACAAATGTAAATACATGTAATGAACTTCCATGTAAGTACATCTAATGGATAAAGAGGAATTCATAAAATTGGGGCCCTATCAAGTTGTCTTCAGATAGTGAATCTCTGAGCATATGTGAAATTGCATAATTGTCCTCATTAGTTTTGAACATAGTCACTGATCCAAGACAGATGAAGACGTGCTTACAGCCAACTGGCAATTCCCTCTGGGAGTTACTGATTTTGTGGGCTATCTGTGACCAAGCTGTGTTCCTAGAGCTATTCCAGAGCCATCTCCTATTTCTTTCAGTTGTTACCTACTCAAAGAATGCAAAATTATTTTAACATTAGGAAAATTTTAATAGAAAAATGTGTTGCCAAGTAAATCTTCCTAATTGGATCTAATTGTGGGAAGGCTGACATGTAATAGTCAAGCACTTTATTACATAATATTTCCAAAAATTATACTTAATACATTCAAGAACATTGGTTATTATTGCAGCTTGTGCCATCTGTGTTCTATCAGAAGGTCGCTATTTGGAGCGAAGTCATGTCAATTAGTACTTCATGAACCTGGCACAACTCAGGAAACGTGCCATACTAGGTGGAGAGCATTCTGACCTCCACCTTGTGAGTCCTCATTTTATAGGGTGATGTATATAGGAAGATAACAATTCAGTGCAGAAGTCACAATACTAAATTGTGCAGTAATGTAATATGGCTGAAATTTTCACAAGTTCCCATCCTAATAAATGGATAGCTTCACACATCCCCAGCCTGTCTGCGGCAAGCAGAGGGGAGAGCAGGGAGCTCTTCTGTCTGGAGAACCAGAAGCCTTGGGTCAAACTGTGTCACCCTCCTCTCCTTCCAGCTCCCTGTTCCTAGCAGCACCTTTATACCAATCGCTTGTCAATCAGCGGTTTACTCCTGTCTCTGAGTTCCCCTGCAGAAAAGGGAGAAGGAAACTGACATTTATGAAACACTAACGCATGCCAAGAGGCTGCCTAGGGAATTTCCTTTCATTGTCTCATGTAATTCTTAAAGCAGGTATAATATCCCCTTTTCCAGATGAGAAGAATAGGCTCAGAGACCTCACACCTGGATACCCTTCTCTTCTCTGTGTGCTCCGTCATCTCTTGTCCCAAGGTCTAGATGCCATCTCATATGCCAGTGACTCTCAGGACTCTGCCTCCAGCCCTGGCCTTCATCTTGGCAAATACGATGGACATTTCTCTGTCTTCATCTTATCTGATCTCTCAGCAGCATTCGTCAGGGCGCACCAAGGCCCCTTCCCTGATTTCCATGGCACCACACTCTCCTTCATTTCCTGCCCCTCTCTGTCTGGTCCTGTGCTGGCCCTTCCTTGTCTGAGCTTTTTGCCATTACGAGCACTCAGATGCTTTCCTTGCGCCCAGCTACACTCTCTCACTGGTTGATCATGTCTAACCTCTTGGTTTTAAAGACCATGTACATGCTGATGACTTGCTCATTTTAAACTCTAGTCCTGATCTTTCCCCCTGAACTTCCGACATATATATATATATACACATATATATGTATATGTATACACACATATATGTATACATATATATGTGTGTATACATATACATATATATATATATATATATATATCTATATATATATATATAGATATATCGTTAGTTGGCCAACTCTTTGCTGTCATCTTGAGGGGCCCTCCTGGAACCCATTCAAAGTAGCGGCACCAGGTAGCTATCTCAGGCTCAAGTTCTCTGCACAGCACTGAGAACTCCTCGAGAGCTCCACATTTATCTGTTTGTTTGTTTCTCTCTCTTCCTCCCCCATGGAATATAAGTCATAGATACCTGGAATTCTCTGTGAATAAGATATATTTTACCCTCTTGGATAAAGAAAATCTAAAAATGATTTGTGATTATCTTTTTTTTTTTTTTGGAATGTGAACAGGTGCTTTGAGTTGGAAGAAATTATCTATTTTCTCTCGACACATTGATCATATTAATCATTTCTGCGCAAACTCTTCAGCCCTTTTCTCATGAGTAAAGCAAAAGTAAAATTTGCTTATCAGTCTCAACAAGCAAGTTTCCCAGACAAGATTAAAGCCTTTAGTTCTTTCTCATCCATCACTTTGGATAAGTTTTCCTGGCCGCTGTGGGCAGGGCAGCTGGCTGGGAACTGAAGGGGTGGAGTTGGAAAGCAGGGAGAGCAGAAGATGGCTCCAAGGAATCACTGAGGCCGCACCAAAAGCAATGAAAGTTGCGGCCTGGGTGGCGGGAATCTGTGCACACTGCCTACCTGGCCTACATGGTTTCTTTGGAATGAATTTGCTTTTCTGAGCACACCCAAGGGTGTCAGGAAGTCTGCAGGACCGAGACTATAAAAGCAGTGGGCCTCTAGGATGGCAACTACAGACCTTCACTGCGAGAGGGCATGCACACTATGGAAATGACCTTGTTCCTAGATGTCCCGCACCTCACACCCACATACGCCAATGGCAGCACTCAGTAGCCTATCTTTCAGAAATGGGTTACCTTAGGTACCAAGCAGCTTAGAGTTTACAATCATCTGATGTAGCCCATTCAGGCTTCACAGCTTGGTTTTCATAATCCTTCAGGATCTGACTTCACCAGGTGCATTTTCCAGATAAGTCAACCTTCTTTGCCTACCTTGTTCATGTCTGCTTTCACCTCTTCTCCCTGCCTGTCATGTTCTTCCTCTTAACTCCTATCTCACATCCAAATGTCTAAGACGACATTTTTCTGTAATCCCGTAAGGACTGTGCTAGACTCCAGAGACACAGAGGAAGTTAAGGCACCTCCTCCCAGAACCCTCCGCTACCACTTATTTCTCCCTTCTTCAGTGCCCTGTGGTCATCCATCTGGGGTCCCAGTTGACAAGTCATTAGTCACTGATGATCTTGATTGTCACCCTGAGCTTCTTTTGTAGCCCCCAAATACAGACTAATACTGCAGGCCAAACAGTGGACTTATAGAAAGAAGGTGCTCACTGGTCTCTTTCATTGACTGCGTTTCTCTGAAGAGAGTCAGTTCACCAAAAACTCCTTTCATGATCATTCAGATTACCAGACCTTTCTTACCATTGGGCATTTTTCCACTTGACTAGATACTGCTTTACCTTGAAGACAGTTCATACTCATCTTCTCCTGCCCTGTCCCCTGGACCACTGCTCATTGTCCTTCTGTGGTCTTCCAGACCACCTTTATGGCCCCACTCTGAGTACTGGAGTCATCTATCGTGTTTAACTTCTCTGTGTGTTTTAGTAAACCCTCCTCCCTCCCAGCTGTGGGCCTCTTGGAAACAGGGACAACATACTGCTTGGCTTGATAACAGATGATTCGGTGATTTGATAAATTAAAAAAGCATACTGTGCAAATAAAGTAGAAAAAAAGCTTTCCTCCAATAAACCTCAAAAGATATATAAGGAGAGAATGTACGTTCAGAGACATGCTGCGTGAACAGGCAAGGTATTCTATGTTGCCCTGCGTGGCCCTTTGCTAGGGCTTCCATGACAAAATACCAGTCACTGGAGGGCTCTAACAACAGACATTTATTTTCTCACCATTCTGGCAGCTGGGAGGTTTCAGAAGGTTTAGTTTCCTTCTCACTGTGTCTCACGTGGTCTTTCCTCTGTATGCGTGCATCCCTGGTGTGTGTGTGTCTCTCTCTCATAAAGACGCTAGTCATATTGAAGCCATATGACCTCACTGAACTGTAATTGTCCCTTTAAAGGCTCTATCTCCAAATACAATCACATAGTGAGGTGTACGGGATTCGGGGGGCGGTTACGATTTCAACATAGGAAATTGGGGAGGGGCACAACTCAGTCCCTAATGCCGCAGGCATCAAGAAGGCAAAATAGCCAGGAGCAAAGCCTAATGTGACACAAGGAGTTAAATTGATCTGGTCCGTTAAAGGGAGAGGCATGTGTTTGTGTTTTGGAAATTTCTGAACAGATTGAGCCCTGGAAGATATTGTGAAACAGAATTCTAAGAATAAAGATATTTTTATTATTAAAGTAGGATTTATTAAATCAGGAAAATATTGAAGACAGAGGTTGCATGAAATAAAGCTTTAATCTTCCCACAGTTGATGGGGGGGGTCCCCCCAGAACCAGGGCATGCAGGTGCCAAAGCCAAATGGAGTAGCAAGGATTAAGGTGGGGGGGGTTGCTGGGAGACGGGCAGGCGACTGCCCTGTGTGGGAGGAGGGAGACCCCTGGGGCTGCCAAGTTGGACTTGACTGAGGGAAAGACTGAGAAGACAGATTCTCTCTAGGCTGAGTGCAAAAACGCACATATCATCTGGGCTTTGGGGTGTCACACGTGAAAAATGCTTTCTTTGTAACCTCTCTTAATCACAACCTGCATATTTCAAGAGTACCTTCTGCTTGAGAATAAATAAGTGTAAGTAGGGGAGATGGTTCTTAGCAAACACATTTATAACCAGCTTAGTTCTGGAGCACATTGAGACCACATTGCTCTTGTATTCACGGCACCAGTTCTGTTACTCTTTTGCTGCCTAGTTATGTGACAGCCTTTGTGAATTTCAAGGCATATTTGCTGTTAACACTGCTTTTATTATCCCAGCATCAGTGCTAATAATTCTCAGATTATTCTGTGTGAAACTAATAGCACAGTGCTATACTGCCTGGCCTTGTAGCGGAGGAAAACATTTTCCTTGACCCTCCTAGTTAGGGTCCCTGCCTGGGTCTGAAAATTAAACTGACAGAGACAGATTAAGAGGAAAAATGTATACACATTACACTGCATTTTTACATGTACGTGGGAGCCTTCACAAGAGATTGAAGACCTGAGGTAGTGACTAGAGCAGGCCGCATTTATACCTTATAGACTCATGATACATTTCTGAAGAGGTGACAAAACAAAGGGATTTGGATTAGGGGTAGTAAATGGTGAAGAAGTAACTAGGAAGATAAGGGTGAATTAGCAAGTTTTATTTGCCAGTTTCTCTGGAGTTGTCTCTGGGTTGGTAAAAACCTGTCGTCAATAAAAAGGGAATTTATTTTTTGCCTTTAGACAGAAAAGGGAGAGAATTTTATGCTTCTTAATTGCCTTCAGCACAGAATAATTTTTATGTCAAAGAGGCATATTTTGGGGTGATATATGCTGGCTTCCTTCAGCCTTCTTCATTTTATTTTATTATACCTAACTTCTAGAGAAATAGATTTTTGGAACCCAGTTTTCATCACTGGCAGAAGGCCTATCATTTAGTGAATGTGTGGATAATATTTTTATAAGACATAAAACATTTTAAGTTATAATTTGCAGTAAATTTAATAGTAAGAAGATAGTACCTACCAAAATTGGGTGAGGAAGTGCAAGTGCATGTAAAGACAGAACAGTCTGCCGCAGACTAACAAAGTGCGCCTGGTATACTGACAAAGGTGCACAGCATTACAGTTTACTATAGTGGAATCAGAGCTTACATTTTGCTAGATCCAGCAAGTTTGAAGTTGTTTCTTGATAATTATTCTTTAATTTGGAATGACTTGAATAATGTAAAATTTTTCAAATAAAATGAAATTTTCCTGAGATTATTACATCAAGCTGTTTCACAATTGCATATTTCAAATTTACATACAATATGGTAGCAGTACACTGCAATAGGTAAGGATGGTCAGGGACTGAGAAAACCCACGTTCCATGCAAAGGCTGGCTGTTCTAAATCAATGTCAAAGTTTGAGTTTGAGAAGAGTGCAGAATTTTTTAATCATCTCTCTGTGTTCTCCCTTAATCTTTGGTAGACAGTTTATCTTTCTACACCTGCACCCCCCAGAGCTGAGCCCCTT
Organism: Mormoops blainvillei; assembly: GCA_004026545.1. Classification (NCBI taxonomy): domain Eukaryota; kingdom Metazoa; phylum Chordata; class Mammalia; order Chiroptera; family Mormoopidae; genus Mormoops; species Mormoops blainvillei. Next base: position 20,785 of record PVJD01006240.1, read on the forward strand.
TCCCAGTAGCTATATTCATTCATTTGATTTATTGATCTATTATTATGGTTCTACTTCCTTTTCCCAATCACCAGACCCCTGATCTTTCTGACTGTATTCTGATGCTTTGCATTTTTTTAAAATTTAATCTTTTTTTTATTATTTTTTATTTTTAGACAGAGCAGAAGGTGGGAGAAAGAGAGAGAGAAACATCAATGTGTGGCTGCATCTCATGCACCCCCTACTGGGGACCTGGCCCACAACCCAGGCATGTGCCCTGACTAGAGAATCAAACTGGCCACCCTTTGGTTTGCAGGCTAACACTCAATCCACTGAGCTATACCAGCTGGGGCTAAAATTTAATCTTTATTGTACTTTTTTCCATTACCATTTAGTTCCCTGTACCACCTTCCCCCCAGCAATCATCACACTGTTGTCCATGTCCAGGAGTCCTTTTACCTTTTTGCTCAATCTCTCCCCTATCATCCCCACCCCCACTAGCTGTCATCTGCTCTCCATCTATGAGTCTGTCTCCGTTTTGCTTGTTAATTCAGTTTGTTCATTAGATTCCACATGTGAGTGAAATCTCACATGTATGTATCTGTCTTTCTCTGACAGGCTTATTTCACTTAGCATAATGTTCTCCAGGTCTATCTATACTGTTGCAAAGGGTAAATTTTTCTTCTTTTTTATGGCCGAGTAGTATTCCATTGTGTAAATGTCCCATAGTTGTTTTATCTACTCATCTATTGATGGATACTTCGGCTGCTTCCATGTCTTGGCAATTGGAAAAAACGCTGCAGTGAACATAGGGGTGCTTGTGCTCTTCCAAATTAGTGTTTTGGGTTCCTTCGGACATATTCTCAGAGGTGGGATCACTGGGTCAAAAGGCAGATCCATGTTTAATTTTTTGAGGTAATTCCATACTGCTTTCCACAGTGGCTGCACCAGTCTGCATTCCCACCAACAGTGAAAAAGGGCCCCCCTTTCCCCACATCCTCACAATCACTTGTTATTTTTTTATTTATTGATGATGGTCATTCTGACAGGTGTGAGATGATATCTCATTGTGGTTTTAATTTGCATTTCTCTGATGATTAATGACATTAAGCGTCTTTTCATATAGTCTATTGGTCATTTGTTGGCTATCTTGTTTGGAGAAGTGTTTATTCAGATCCTTTGCCCATTTTTAAATTGGGTTGTTTGTTTTTTTTAATGTTGAGTTTTGTTAAGTACTTTATAAATTTTGGATATTAACTCCATAGCAGATGTATCGGCGAATATATTCTCCCATTCTGTGGGTTGTCTTTTTATTTTGTTAATGGTCTCCTTTGCTATGCAAAAACTTTTTAGTTTGATGTAGTTCCATTTGTTTATTTTTTTCTTTTGTTTCCCTTGCCTGGGGAGGTATATCCAGTAAAAAATTGCTACAGACAATGTCCAAGATTTTGCTGCCTATGTTTTCTTCTAGGATTTTTGTGGTTTCGGGTCTAACATTTAAGTCTGTCCATTTAGAATTTATTGTTGTGTGAGGTGTAACAAGGGTCTAGTTTCACTTTTCTGCACATACCTGTCCGATTTTCTGAACACCATTTATTGAATAAACTATCTTTAGTCCATTGTATGTGCTTGCTTCCCCTGTCAAATATTAATTGACTATAAAAGCACGGGTTTATTTCTGGGCTCCCTTTTCTGTTCCATTGATCTATGTGTCTTTTTATGCTGGTACCATGCTGTTTTGATTACTATGGCCTTGTAGTATAGTTTGATAGTAGGTAGTGTGATTCTTCCAACTTTGTTTTTCTTTCTCAGGATCACTGTTGCTACGCATGGCCTTTAGTGGTTCCATATGAATTTTTGAAATAGTTTGTTCTAGTTCTGTGAAATACGCCATTGGAATCTTGATAGGAATTGCATTAAATCAATAGGTTGCTTTTTTAGTTGGAGAACTCTATGCAGATAGGAAGCTTGCAATAGGAAGATACTGACTAGAGAGCAACCCGTCAGATCACCAACCAACTAACCCAACTGTGGTCTCCAAGCCTGCAAATGAGACATGCCCCTGACCACAATTCTAAATTTATTTTCTCATTAGTGATTCTGGGATCCTGGTTGTTCACAGGCAGTTTGAAATGAATGTATAGTTAGCTGAGGCTGCCACAACGAAATGCCAGAGACTGGGTGCCTTAAACAATGGAAATGTTTTTCTCACAGTCCTAAAGTCTGGGAAGTTCAAGATCAAAGTGCTGGTAGATTTGGCTCCTGTGGAAGGCTCTTCCTGGCTTGCAAACAGTCACCTCCTCATTATGTCCTCACATAGTAATGAGAGAGAGCACTGGTCACTCCTCTTCTGATAAGGTCACCCACTAATCCCATTATGGGAGCTGCACCCTCATGACTTCTAAACCTAATCACTTCCCAAAGCTGCCCCCCACCCACCTCCAAATACCATCATTTTAGGAGTTAGGGCCTTCACATATGAATGCGGGGGGATGTAAACATTCAGGTCTTTGAAATATATGCTTAAGGAGATTTTTGAAAAGCGTATAGTGATTTGCAAAATAAGGCATTTTTATTAGTATTGTCACATTATTTTTATTGGCAAGTGTTTCAACATTTCCCCTGTGCCTTGATTTCTAAGGAAACCAAATTCTTTCTGAGCCATGTTCAGAAAAGTAAAGAACGGGTGCAATTTGAAGTTTAATAAGGGAAATACCAAATGTGCAGCGAATTGGGACTCTGCGATGACACATACTACAACAGTATCTTATACTTCAACTCTGAAGCTTTAATTCTTAACCACATTCCTGCCCTACTGCAACGCAAATATTATTCAATAGACTCTATTAACACCTTATATATCACATGGCAGAAGGGAGGACTTTGAGAGAACGGGAAGCAGGAAAGATCAGTTTTGAGAGAGGGAGAGCATCTGGCTGCGTGGGTCCCGCAGTACTAGGGGTGGGAGGTGGGGCTGGCTAGAGGGTGAGCAGTCTTCCCTGAGGTCCTCCAGTGACCTTCCGAGCAGAGGGTGTGAGTAGCAGGCAAATTGGTGGTAAGAAAGCACTGCAACACTAGCAAGCCAGGCCATTATTGGAGGGTGGGCTGATGGTAGAGGATGACAAGGGACTCAGTCAAAACAGAGTTTCCACCTTCATGGCTAATGCTACCTTGATTGACAGCAGCCACGCACAGCAGCTGGGAAATAACGGGCCCCTGTAAATGTTGAATGAATGGTCAAATACATGATTAAGTCCAGGAAATGTGTCCGGTCACCCTGCCCCTGGCAGCAGTACATCCCCTGTCCTACTTCCTCCAGCTCTGCAGAGTTTCAGACATTGAAACTCATTGGAAGAAAGCTCTAAAAAATGAAGACTGGTGAGAACTTGGTGTCAGTTGCTGTGAGGGGATGCTTTGGGATTTTGGTTTACCTACGGAGGGATCATCAAAACGTGGTCATCGAAATGTAGTCTCTGCCCAGTTGTTTCAATATCTTTTCACTCTTTTAATTGCTTTTTATTTCTCCTAAGCATCTTTCCTTTCTTATCTGGATTGCTGTTTGCTTTAGAAACAAGACATTATCCAGGTGCAATATTGCTTGGAATGACACAAAGGTAATACATAGGTCTTTTAAAGCTGCAATTGTGCTTTCTTTATTGGCTTCATGAAAAGAAATTATCAGTGGTTTGGTTATTGCACACTAATTGCCATGACTTGCAGAATATGAATCATAGCCTCGCGTGTTTGTGAATGTGTGGGTGTTAACTGCCAGGGCATACCTTTTACTCTGTTAAAGCTGTGAGAGTTTATGAAACTGTTTTATGTTTTTAATATTCCACTAAATCTCTTTTTCATTTTGTTTTTGGAAAATCTGTTTCTTTTTTTATAGGAAAAAAAATAGTGTTAATATATCCCTTGAAGCTAATTTCCACAATGGCTTAATTATTTTAAAGAAGCACTGTTTTCTTAGAGAAGTATATTCTAAGACTCGGAAGGTTACATTGTTAGCTCCCTTATTTCTATTCAGAATTGTACAGTTATATTGCTTTATTAAACTCAGAGTAGTATCAGGTATCAAAATGAAAGGGTCTATGGAGATTGTTCACCAGGCTTTTTGACCTTTTCCAAAAAGGCTGTTCTTTGTCCAGGACCCTTTTTGATCATTAAAATATATATATATTTAATGCAAGGGGAAATTCAAAGCAAATTAAAATTTTGCCACAAACCCCAAAGCAAATCAATGTAATAGAGTGTTGATTTCTTACTTCTTTTTTTCGAGTGTATTTTATTGACTGTGCTATTACAGTTGTCCCAGTTTTTCCCCCTTTGCCGCCCTCTGCCTGCTACTCCCCTTCCCTCCAGCATTCCCCCTCCTTAGTTCATGGTCATGGGTCATGCATGTAAGTTCTTTGGCTTCTCCATTTCCTGTACTATTCTTAACCGCCCCCCTGTCTATTTTGTACCTCCCAATTATGCTCTTTAATCCCTGTACCTTTACCCCTTTCTCCCCCTTTTCCCTCCCATCTGGTAACCCTCCAAATAATCTCCATTTCTATGATTCTGTTCCCGTTCTCGTTGTTTGCTTAGTTTGTTTTTCTTTTTTTGGATTCAGTTGTTGATAGTTGTGAGTTTGTTGTCATTTTAATGTTTATAGTTGTGATCTTCTTTTTCTAAAATAAGTCCCTTTAACATTTCATAAAAATAATGGTTTGGTGATGATGAATTCCTTTAGCTTTACCTTGTCTGGGATGCACTTTATCTGCCTTTTGATTCTAAATGAGAGCTTTGTTGGACAGAGTAATCTGGGTTGTAGGTCCTTGCTTTTCATCACTTTGAATACTGCTTTGCCAGCTCCTTCTTGCCTGCAAAGTGTCTTTTGAGAAATCAGCTGACAGTCTCATGGGAACTCCTTTGTAGGTAACTCTCTGCTTATCTCTTGCTGCTTTTAAGATTCTCTCTTTATCTTTAACCTTTGGTATTTTAATTATGATATGCCTTGGTGGGGTCCTCTTTGGGTGCAACCTGTTTGGGACTCTCTGTCCTTCCTGGACTTGTATGTCTATTTGCTTCACCAAATTACAGAAGTTTCCTTTCACTATTTTTTCAAATAAGTTTTCAACTTCTTCCTCTTCCTCTTCTCCTTCTGGCATCCTTATGATTCAGATGTTGGCATTTTTGGAGGTGTCCCAGAGTCTTCTTATACGCTCCTCATTTTTTGAATTCTTGTTTCTGTATTCTGTTCTGGTTGAATGTTTATTTCTTCCTTACGTTCCAAATCGTTGATTTGAATCCTGACTTCCTTCCCTTCGCTGTTGGGTCCCTGTAGATTTTTCTTTATTTCACTTAGTGTAGCCTTCAGTTCTTCCCTTATGCTTTTGCTGTACTCAGTGATTTCTCAGAGCTTCTTTATCACCAGTGTTTTGAACTCTGCCTCTGATAAGTTGACTATCTCCATTTGGCTTAGTTCTTTTTCTGGGGTTTTGTTCTTTTCTTTCATTTGGGCCATATTTCTTTGTCCCCCCAACTTAGCAGCCCCCCTGTGTTTGTTTCTGTGTATTAGGTAAAGCTGCTTTGACTCCCTGTCTTAGTACACCAGTTAAGTTGTAAGGGACAGAGCCGTAGGTATTCGCCAGGGTGGGGCAACCCACTTCACCACTTTGTGGCACCATGTGGGGGGAGGGGTCAGAGAGAGGACATTACTGCTGCCTGGCCTCTGGAGGTTTGCCCAGCACTTGCCCCATTTCCAGTCACTTCACCCATTCCCTGTGCAACTGGCGCCCTTCTTATGCAAAAGAGACATCTTAGCCAGTGTCATGTCCCTATAGCTGATGATGCCGAATTTACATTGTCACAGCAGCAAGGAGGCAGAGGCCAGAAGACACCTGTCAGGCCTGGGTGGCCTCTGGGTCTGGGCTTATTTTGAGCTCCTTTATTTTATTCCAGACATTCGAACCACCATGACATAGAAACACTTCGCTGGTATAGCTTCTGGGGAGTAGATGGGGCAAAATCTAACTCTGAAAACAGATTAATTTTTGAAATAAAATTTTTCTCTTTTATCATATTAAAAGCACTTATTGCTGATTTTCTCTAAGTAATTCAACAGCTTCTCTCAAACTTCTAATTTGTTCTCTTTTTCTTTGTCTTCAACAGTGTATCTGGCGGAGAGCTGTTTGATCGGATAGTGGAGAAGGGATTTTACACAGAGAAAGATGCTAGCACTCTGATCCGCCAGGTCTTGGATGCTGTCTACTATCTCCATAGAATGGGCATCGTCCACAGGGACCTCAAGGTGAGGCTGTCACTTAGCAACATCCTTCAGCTGCTCTCCAACCCATAATGCACCTGTGGAAGAGGACTGGCTCCAAAGGCTGGATAGGGTTGCCTTGATGCAGATATGGGTGGAATGAATGGTGGGCGTTTGTGTACTGTTAGTTGTCCGGGCTTTTGGGATGCAGAAGTAGCTTGAAAGAAGATGAAAATCAACGGGGCGGGCCTCTGTCTGGGAGATTTCATAATCATTATGTAGCCAAATGGCCACCAAGAGGTAGGTTGTGTATTGAATCAAGCCTATCTAAAAGGCAGTTTTGCTCAAGGCCACAAAAACCCTTTTTCAATTACAGTTCTTCAGTCTTCTCCTTATTACAGCTGTGCTTTAGCACATCAGGCTGTATTTTTAAAAGAAGGGAGAGAGTTGGTAGAGGGCAAGAGATGAAAGAAAAGAACAATGGAAGGTTATCAGGAAAGAGCTTAAATGAACTACAGTTATAGGCTCCTGCAATGTCCTGTGCTTCCTTACTTACCTTTTGCTTGTGAGGTTTTGGCATCCTTGCCCTTCACTCGATAGCATTGGAGGATCTAGGCCATATTTAGACGCCTTGGAAATATATTTCTCCCCAGGTCTATGTCGATACTAAAGGGTAGATATCAAACATATCAATTTAAGGAACAGTACAATTAACATTGTTGGCCCAAGGCAGTATGTAATGTGGCCCCAGAGTTTACTGTACCAGTCAAGGTAGAAATTCCACCCCAGCGTGCATACCCACCATTCATGTCATAAACACAGGGATTACATTGTATCGAAGCCGTATATATAACTATGGGAAATCTAAATCAATTTAAAGAATAAATCCTACAGATGGGTGAAAATGGAATTTCACCATCTCCCATTCTCTGGTACTGGGAGTCAAGGTTATGAAATGGTATAGCTTTTCCTTTCATAAGGACTCACTGTAAAGTTTTCTACTCTCCATGTTACCATTTTCCTTTGAGTAGGATAGTGGCTCCGAAGTGTCAGTCTATATCAGAATCACCTGGAGGGCTTGGAAAACCACAGGTTGTTGGCCCCACCCCAGAAGTTCTGATTCTGTAGGTCTGCAGTGCGGCCTGAGAACTTGCATTTATAAGGGGGATTACAGGTGATGCCAATGTTGGCTTGAGAGCCACTCTTAAAAAACCAGCGGAGGAGGGTGTTCGGGAATGTTGATTAAGTCCTTACCCTTCACCCTAGGGAGGCTTCTTGACAGATGACATGGGCTGTGAGCATGATTAGCTAATCTTATGATCTAGACGCCCTTCCGAGGGCTGGATAAGGGCTCAACAGAGAGGATGGCCTAGCTGGCACTACTGTGCCAGTCAGCAGAGCCTTCTCTGCCCTCTTACACCCTCACCAGACACCCATCCTGTGCTTCCAGAACACAGCGGGCAGCCACCCCCGAACCAGTTAGTGTGGTGACTGCAGGGATATGGGGTGGTGGGCTGGTTGCCTGTGCTTACTAGAAATAATTTCTAAGCAGATATGGCATTTCCCGGAGGGGCAGTGTTTACCTCCCCCGTAGAAAGGCAGATTGGCTGCATGGGAGATATCATTTTTCACTCCCACGTAACACTTTTGGAGAAATACTTGCAGCCCGTGGAGCTTTAAGATCACTCACGAGGCTTATAATTGTCGAAAAATTGTTGCCATTTTAGGGCCTCTTTGCGATCTCTTTTCAAAGGCACAGAGGAGTCTGGTCTATGTGAAGGAAGTTGATGCTAAATTTTCATAAACATCTGAGAAAATTAAAACAAATTCTACTGTCTAGGCCAGAGAAATGGAGATGATCAGGTTAACTGAGACACGATCCTGGGGCACTGCCCCACCCCCACACTCAAATATACACCCTTCTTCCTCCAGAAAGGTATCGTTGTGTCTTCTTGACCCAGGAGGCTACTGGATACGATCGGGTGTTCTTTTTTCAAAACAATGCACTGAGCCAGGATTATCCACCACTGCCTCCTCAGATTGGGGGAGGGCGTCTCCACCCCACACCAGTGGCAAGTGGGCCTGGACCATTCCTTGTGGCGGGGCTGTCCTGTTCATTGTAGGATGTTTAGCTGCACCCTTGGCCTCTGCCCAGCAGATTCCAGTACCGCTCCTGGAGTTGTGACAACCAAGAATGCCTCCAGGCATTGCCAACTGTCCCCTGGGGGGGTGCAGTTGTCCCAGTTGACAATAAGCATATTAGATGGGAGGATGATTGATAATACGTAACATTAACTTTACGGGAAGTGTTGGTTCAGATCTTTTAAAATGTTTTCATGTGAATATTAAAGGGTTGGAATTGACCTTCCAACTCAGGCACTGGCCACCAATTGTTTTGCAAAGGTGCCATAAAATGCAGTAAGCCCATTTTTCAGGTGAGTCCTGAGTCTCCTGGGACCCCAGGCAGAATTGCAAGATCTCCCCCTGCCCCCATCCCCCCTCCCACAGCCCTCCTACTGCCCACTGGGGCTCCATCCAGATCACCCCCAGCCTGTCCTCTCTCCCACTTTCTTCCCTAGAGCCTCTTCCCCAACAGCAAGCCCTGCTGTCTTTACTAGTCTAGAGTTAACTGAAGGTGGTCACCTTAACTGGGAATGACCAGTCCATTGAATCCTCTGTAGAGGTAATTGTCCGTAGAGATAATTGTCCTTCAAAAGAGCACTTAATGAACACAAATGAATCTTCCATAGGAGGAATGTTTCAGAAGGGATTTGGGACCCTTTGGCAATCTCTCGATCACTGACTTTACAGCTGCTGAAGTGCTGGGACAAGAAAGATTATAAATCAGGAACTTAAATGAAGAAAACTCTCTGCACCCATGATGGATCCTTACTGTCATCAAAGGGAACCCAAAACATTCAGAGAAAACACAAACCACATGAACTTTTTGATGAGATCATCCCCCCCCACCACCTTCTAAGCATTATGCTTATTTCAACTATTGATTGGCCCATTTTATTTCTTTTAAAACTCGTTGCAAGCATATATTGATTTTCTTCTGATCTCATGCTTCGTCCACAGAATTAATTTCTCAGTGACTATTAAATGCCATTTCTTTTTGTGTTATTATTTGGGGTAAAGGATAAAGGAAAAAAATATCCTGACCCTTGCCAAGTGGTGAGGAAGACTTTATTCGAGACTGCTGCAAGAGCCCCGGCTGGGTGGCTCAGTTGGTTGGAGCATTGTCCTGTGCACCAAGAAGTTACAGGTTTGATTTACCAGTCAGGGTGCATAACTGAAGTTTTGGGTTCACTCCCCGGTCAGGGTGCACACAGGAAGCAAACTGATGAATGTTTCTCTCTCACATCAATGTTTCCCTCTCTTTCCCTTACTCTCTCTTTCAAACCAATAAACATATCCTCGGGAGAGGATTACAAAAAAAAAAAAAAAGACTGTTTGCAAGACCATCACAGCTCAGGCTTTATAGCACAGCCAATGGTAGCTCAGGGTACTTAAGGACATGTGGCTAAAACATACTGGATCTGCCAGGCCCCATTCATTCTCCAGTGACATCCCTCTGCTTCCCAGGGAGCAAAACGAGCAGGTGTCAGCTGACTCATCTGCCAGAGCTACAGAACGGGGTGTTACTGAGGGCTGAGGAGAGACCCTTAGGTTAGGGAAAGGTTGCTAACAAGTCTCTGATAAGAGAACAAAATAGCACCTGCAAAAGTAACTTTATTCCTGGGTCTCCCCTTTCCCCCACCCCAGGAAATGAATTGACAAGTCTGAGAGACATCAGCTTTCTAGCGCTAATCTAAAAATAAAAAGGCCTTTCAGAGTGAGAGGCAACACGTGTTTATTTGAGACCAACAAAATATGCGGGTATCGTTAATTCAGGCAGGAGCCCAAATACTGTTCTGATCAGGGGTCAAAGTCTAGGGGTATTTATGAAAAAGGGAAGGGGAACAATTATATCAATAGAAGGAAGGCGTTTCTATTGGTGCAGGTCATATGACATAGTGATGTTAATTCCAAACAATGTTTTTAATTTCCAGCCCAGTAGTCATAATAACTATTTTATTGGTCTCTTTGCAAACAGTTCTTTGGAAACAGCATTGCTCTAGGCCCAACCCTGTTTGTAACATTACAAGGTTTGAGGCATAAAACGGGAAAGACAGCTCCTCTGGGATGGCCGCTCTAGCTCCATTTTAAAGTGGCTCCATTTCATTTATTGTTTACACTGGATTGCCTCCAAATACGGTTAATTTTTTAAAGTAGGGAAAATACTCATAAGGGGACAGGGACTAATGTTTACTGAAAACCAGTAAGCGCCCCCCACTGTGCAGACCTCTCTACAGTGCATTGTTACAGCTGCTTTCTCCGTGCAGTTACTATGTCTAAAGGTCAAGTATGTCCTTGAGTAATGAGCAGATTTGGGGGTTTGGTGAGTCTGCCACAGTTAACCAGCTCTAAACACAGTTCGTAAATTTTTTAAATTTTCTCTCTAGCCCGAAAATCTGTTGTACTACAGTCAAGACGAGGAGTCCAAAATTATGATCAGTGACTTTGGATTGTCAAAAATGGAGGGCAAAGGAGATGTGATGTCCACAGCCTGTGGGACCCCCGGCTACGTTGGTAAGAACAGTGTGTGTGTCCCTGCGTGTCACCTTCATTAGTCTTCTTAAGCATGTGAGGCTGGCACACGATCACAGCTGCCTTCATTTCCCTTGAAGGAAGAATAAAAAGAGTGAGAGACACTCGAACGAGCTATAAGGCAAGTGATTCCCCTTGAAACCTTTTAAGAGTTGGGTAGAAATCCTGTTTCATTTGAGTGTGGGCCTGACTGGAGGCCCGGAGTTGATTTGGATGAATTCCCAGATTCTGATACCAGAATGTTGCACGTATGTATAGACGTTGTCAAATGATTTACAGTGACACTGAGACGACAATAAGGTGCAGACACAAATAAAACATTTAAACTGTTGAGACAGAAGCAGGTGGAAAGAAAATGTTGATAGGAGGACTCTGGTTCAAACCTTAATAAAGTCACTTTCTTAAATTAGCCAGTCCCTGTACTGGAGAAGCCGAGAATGAAAATATTCCTTAAAATTAGAAGCCCAGATTTTTTGTACTAAACATAGGGAATGCCAAGAAGGCTACTGACAGATCTGAACACACGGATCCTGGGATTCACCTGGGATTCATCTTCTGAATATTGGCTCTGGTCTTCTGGGACCTGGAGAAAGGCCATTGGAACTGTGAAGTTTTTGAGGCTTTCACTTACATGAATGCATTCATTCAGCAAATGTATACAAAAGTGCCTGCGATGTATCCACCAGATGCTGTTCTAGTGAATAAGACAGATAGGGTGCCCGCCCTCATGGAGCTTACATTTTAGTTGGGAGGAACAGACATTCAGCAAAAAAATAAAAATAAAAATAAATAAATAAATAAACGAACAAAGTTGTTTCAGATCATGGTAAGTGCTGCAAGCAAAAGAAAATAAAATGGGGGCATGTGATAGCGTAACAAGGGTGCAGAGGGACTGGGACAGGGTTTAAGGGGACAGGGAGGAGATTTAGGCAGCCAACCATGGAAATTTAGGGGACAGAACATTCCAGGTAGAGGTATCAGCTGTCACAAAACTGTAAGTGGGGAAAAAGCCCAGGGAAAGGGTACAGACTAGGGATATCTGAGAACAGGGTCAAGACTGAGGTTGGAAAAGACTTTTAGAAAATGGAGATTAAGGCCGAATTTTCGTCATGCAAATCATGGTGGCCTGTCTTAACGAGAACAGGAAGCTTGCCCTGGAAGAGAGGAGGGAATGTTTTATGGCCAACATCATTCCTGTTTGTCGTTGGGTGGAACCACACCACCTTCGAGGAAAGCAGGTCTTACACTAAATGGACCTGGGGCCCCGGAGCATTGTGGGAAACTCCACAGCACAGCCTTACAAGTGTTTGTGTGACAATGGCTGTTAGGTCCCAGCCACTGCAGTTTTAAAGGAACTCAAAGGAGAGGAGAAAAGAGCAGGCGGAGGGAATAACAGGAGACAAGGAGGGTTAGAAGAAAGAGATACAGGCGGAAGAAACGTTCCGGGGGACCACGAGGTGTGCTCCGTGCTGCTTAGCTCTTGGCTGTCGCAGGTGAGGGTTGTTCCCTGGGTTGTGTGTATGCACTAGACAGCGAAGAAGAGGTTGTTCTGACCCCGTTTAAGAGACCAGCACATGCCGTGATGGAAATAATAGCATGGTGAGCCGTCTCCACTCTAGGAGACTAAAATGGTGGTTCGGCTTCGGCTTTGGCTTCGGCTTAGACCTAGGCTTAGGGTTTGGCTAGGCCCCATGGGGGACACTTAAAGTTGTGGCTGCATCACATGTGTAAATGCATGTGTATGCCTGGGGCACGGGGTGAGGCGAAGTGGGCGGAAATGTGAGGATGCGTGGTGTGTGGGTGTGGAATTTCTCCAGCTTAGTCCAAGCCATCGGGTGAGCAGCAGATAGAAATGAAGAGACAAGCTTATTCTCATTCATCTTACAAGATGGGGAGGAAGAAAGCCTGTTGCAACCACAGCCATTAGAAAATGGTAAGGTGGACGAGGTCATGGTGTGCAGGGTCCTGGCCAGGGTGGCTCTGCTGCTTCAGCAGCCTGGTACCCAGGCCACCCTGGGCCGAGAGGCTGCAGAAGGCGCGGTGGCAGCCCAGCGTCCCATTTTGGGACGTCGCCTTTGGAGATATGATTTAATGTTCTGACAAAGAATGCCCATATTTACATATGCATCACACTGTTCTCATATTTGGCTCTGATGTTGGAAAGCTCTAGCACTTTCTAAATTGATTTTTGCTTCTTCGTGTCTTGGCAGAGCCCACGGACTGGCACTTTCCCTGGGTTTCTAAGTGGCTGCCATCGTTTGGTCTGGTTCTGTTTAGATGTCAGATGCTGATGAGTCTGGGAACTGGGAACAATGTTTAGATGCGGCCCTCGCTCTTGCTACCTTAAATGGAGGCAAGTGGAGCCGTCCAGTATTTCTGTTATCAGGCATCAAGTTTACTGTGAGTAGGGAGGCGGAAGAGGAGGATTGTTGGAATATAGCAATTCTGTGTCTTCATGTCTCTCCAGGAAGACCTTTTAGAGCAAGGAAGGGGCCACGTGGGGATTTTGTGCCTAAGTAGACATACCTCCGGCAGTGGGCTGTGTTTCCTCCCCTACAATCTACATGGAAAACTCCTATTCAGCCATCAAAGCCCTGCTTCCGTGTTACCCCCTTTTGAATGCTTTCCCAACACCCGTCCTTTCCTTTATCATCCTAGGTCTTTTCCTGACCCTTTTCTCATCACAGCTCTGATTGTATTGTCTCAGGGTCCATATTTGTTTATGTCTCTCGTTCTAGAAAAGAGACTGTGTCTTACCCATCTTTGCACAGAGGCTTGTTAATTGAATAAAAGCCCCAAGGTTCAGAAAATTAGCAATTTTTTCCTTCTCCCCTCTTCTATTCATTTAGCCTGCATTTACTGAATTCCTGTTATGTGCTGTGCACAGTGGTTTTGTGTTAGGAATACAAGCATGAGTAAGACAGAGGCTCTGACCTCAAAATGTTCACAATATTACTGCGAGAGACAGAGGGCCAACAGGTACATCGAATAGTGTATAGTAAGTGCTACATTATTCATCCATTCAAGAATTATTCACTTAGTGCCCGCTTTCTGTTCTAGGCACAGGGGATACATCAGTAGAAAGAAAACAAACAGATAAAAGCCTCCACACTCATGGTACTTCTATTACCATGAGTGGGAGGGACACAGATGATAAGCACACAGCTCTGTATGTTAATTAGTGCTTTAGGTGGTGATAAGTGCTCCGGAAAAAAACAAAGCAGGCAAGACATTAGCAAGTTCGCCCGTGCGCGTTGGTGGCTGTAGTTTTTAACGTGGTGAGGAGGGCAGCTCTCACCGAGGAGGTGGTGACGCGGTCAGGACTTGACAGAAGCGAAAGAGCTGCTGCGCTGTTGTTTGGAGGCAGAGCGCTCCCAGGAGGGCGCACGGGCCCCGAGGCGGGCGCGCGGAGAGGGGACGGGGCGGATGGAGTCAGAGAAGTAACGAACTGGGTATGGGCGGACCGGGGCTGCAGGCTATTGTCAAAATGGGGGCTTTTACTCAGAGAGGCAGGAAGCCGTCAGAGGGCCCTGAGGTTAAGGCACATCGTGGCCTGACTTTGACCGGGATCACTCCAAGAGACAGGCTGGTAGAGTGGGAGTGGTAAGAAGCTGTCTGATTCCAGACATGATTTGAAGGTAGTGTCATCAAGAGCTTCTGAAAAATTGAGAAACCCAGGGTAATTCCAAGGATCTTTGGTGTGAGCAGTTGGAATGGCACAGTGGCCTTTCGCTGAGGTACCTGTGGGGATAGCAAGTTGCTGAAATACTATCACGGGTTTGGGTTTCGATTTGTTGAGACTTGCAAGGTCCAAGAGGCAGCTGGAATATGATTCTAGAGTGCTGGGGAGAAGCCCGCTCTGGAAGGATATACTCTCTTCTTGTTACACACGGTAGTTCTGTTCTGTAAAGTCGCCGTGAACACCGACTACCGAGCCCCTAGAGGAAAGGCAGGGTTCAGTTCCTGCCGGCCTCAGATCACAGCATTTTCAGCAAATGTTGCATACGTAACCTCGTTTTATGTGTGTTACTGTTCAGCGACACCTTATTTAATAATAATGTCAATTCATTAACACTGAACTCATGACCAACGCCACTAAGACTCATGCCTGAACAAAACTTGTCAAACGTGTACTTTCTCCATAAGGCACATCCTGGCCTTCTGGTGCTTAGGAACCCTAGAGAGCACTTTAGCACCATACTCGGGGGCCTCTTTAAACAGTGAAATCAACAAACCACACAGCAATGTAAAAAACGTGGTGCTAACTGGACCGTGAAGCAATACTTGTTTACAGCGTGAGAGCCGAAAAGGAGACGGCAGAGTGTTGCCGTGTGTGACCTCACCTGAGAATATGCACCTTGGGAGACTCAGAGTTTTGGCCACTTTGCTCATGTCCACAAATGACCCCCAAAGCATCATGAGTCTGGCTGTAGGAGCTGCAGATAAATTTTAGTGAGTAGGTAGATTCAAAAATTTGGAATCCATGAGTAATGAGGATGGGCTATATCTGGGAGCTGATAGTGTCTGGACACATTTTAAAGCCATAAACCTGGATAAAATCACCAGCCGGGTGGGTGGAGGTGAAGGAGAGGAAAGGCCTCAGGTCTGAGTCATGGGGACTCAAGGGTCCATGGAGTCGGCAGTAGGTGAAGTAAGAAGAGAACCAGGGGAGTGTGGTGTCTGGGAAGCACTTCAAGTTGGAGAAAGTACAATACCGTGTGTCAGTTGTTGCTACTAAGTCAAAATAAAGACTGAGTGAGTATTGACCATTGGTTTTGGGGACCTTGAATTATAACTTAATTACAATTAATTAAACCTTTGAGAGCCTGGCTGTCAGAGTAATGCTGGGAAGAAGGTGAAACGGGTCTTCGTCAGAAGACCCCAGCCTGCTCCCAGCCCTGAGGACAGACACAGCCAATGCCACCTGCCCCCAGCAATGACTGCAAGGTTGGGACGCTGGAATCTTGGACAAAGAAGCCATGGCTACATTCCTGCTGGGCAGTTTTCCATTCGAACAGGGCAGAGCACAGCCCCCTTTGGCAACCGGGAGAGAGAAGGAGAGGGTGCTGCCCTCCCACTCTGACTCGGGGGGCGCACTCCCCCACTAGCCCAAGCTGGGAGCAGACGGCTGCTGTCTTCCAGCTATAGTTGAGCCTCCTTCTGGGTAGCAGTGTTGGTTTCAGTTTGTGAACGCTGTTGGTATTACCTAAATAACTGTTCGGCTGAATAATTAATTCTGCCAACATCAAGATTATTGCTTCAGTTTATTTTTTTTTAAGATTTTATTTATTTATTTTTAGACAAAGAGGAAAGGAGAGAGAATAGAGGGAGAGAAACATCAATGTGTGGTTGCCTCTCGCTCACCCCCTGCTGGGGACCCGGCCCACAACTCAGGCATGTGCCCTAACTGGGAATCAAACCGGCAACGCTTTGGTTCACAGGCTGGTGCTCAATCCACTGAGCCACACCAGCCAGGGCTATTGCTGCAATTTAAATGAGCTCTCTAATAATGAAGAAATTTCAAAAGGGGCTGCTTATCCCAAGTATCCCAATGCACATGGTGCCATAGAAAAAAACAAAGGAATCTGAGCCCTTGAACTTCACCCTTTACTCATAGCAGCTGCCCAGATCTTATAAACCCTTTATAAGGAGCTGTGGCCCTTGCAGATTGTCACATCACTAGCAGGAAATGTGGGCATCTCTCTATCCACGTGTGTTGTGTTCCTACCACAGGCTGTGCAGAGGTCTCCTCTAGTGGAGTATGGCAGGTGGGCAACACAGATCCACATAAGCAGGTTTCCAGTATCAAGTCACTGGCCTAGTGCAGAAGCAACATCCCAAACACAGGTGAGATAGCACAACAAGTGCTGCAACAACCATGGAAAAACCGTGGAGGAGGCAGGATTTGAAGGAAGGGTAGAAATCGGGGAGACAAGGAGAGCTGCAGTTGCAGGCAAACAACAATAGCCCAGAGGCATGAGCTGCTTCTTGTGTGATCTGGGAGAAATGAGCAGGCTCATTCGGCTTGGAGAGAGGGTGTGCGTAAATACTTGGAGACAACTGAGGAGAAATGATGGGGCCATGTGGTGGAAGTCAGTTTGTCAGGATAACATGGTGACCGTCAATATGGTATTGACCTGGATTTAGATCCATTTAATTGAGTTGGGTGGAACATTCCCCTTGGCATCACCAGTAGGAGAGAGAGAGAGTCAGATCTAAGAAGGTTGGGAAAATTACTTATGTGACCTGCTCTGCAAAATTAATTAAAACATCCGAACAGGACCATCTCCTGAATCACTGAATAGAAACAGTAAGTCCCAGAAAGCACCCAGTTCAGGCATGTAATTGACGAGACTAAAGGCAACAGACGGATTCCTACTTGGTAGAGGAAAACCTGTTGTTTTATTTCTTGATATGCTGTTTGCACACTGGTGTGATTTCTCAGATTCTGTGGGTCTAGTTCTCCTGGCTTTAGAAAGAAAATTAACCTGGTTTGAAAGAACTTTAAGCTGTTGCCTATAGATTAAGTGACAGAGTGCTTCGTCCCAGGATAGCGAGCATGTGCTGTCTCACTAGCAAGGAGGTTCAGGAATGCAAAACGGCACTCGGAAAGCGTAAGAAGTCTGAGCCTATAGAGGCTTTCGCTGCTCTGTGATATGTTTGAGTTACATGAGATGAGACTTTGTTTTTCCATCGAGGTTTATTGAATAGCGATCCATCCCTTTGCCACGTTTCATTTGGCGTGCACACCAGCAACCACACTCTTCCATCATTGGATGCTACTCAGAAATAGGAAAGAGATTTCTGTCTGGTCCACGGTGTTCATAAGCAGAACTGTGTCACGGTTCTGTGGCTGGTGGCTAGCCGTTATGTACCTCAACCTGTGGGGGCGGAGTCCTTCCAGTCTGCCCAGACACCACAGAAGTCTTTGGTCTAGCTCTGGCTTAACTTGCCTAAATAGTTTAAACAGATTAAGAGAAGTGGAGGACAGTTGGTCAATATTCTCAGCATTTTTTTTTTTTTTGCACAGTTAGGAGAATGCTCTTAATTCATGGGGTCATTGCATTTTTAGAGCTTACCATGGGACCTGAGGCTATGATAAAAGCTTGGAAACCTGTGGTTCCTGGCAGCACAGTGTTGGGATGAGGACCTCTGTTCTCAAAGCCACCCGGCCTGCAGTTGGAGGCATTCATAGCAATGGGACTTAAATGGAAGTATTTCTGCTACTGGTTAATAGAAGGGAGGTGTGGGCCCTTCACATAAACCCTTGGGTTCTCAGTGTCTCATGTGTAAAAATAAGTGGGTTGGACTAATTGACCTCCGTGATTTTTCCTGCTTCTATTATTAGGTATTTCTATAGCTATGTGACTTAGTATCCTGTAAGTATATAAATATCCCTGTGTCAAGGATATTACCTATCATTTTTCCCATCTTTACTCAGACAAGAACCATTGGATTAAATCGATCGACATCCCCCATCTCCGTCCTCTTCAACAACCTAAGTCAAGGCAGTTTCTTTCACCGTTTTTGATGATTCCTCTGTTCCCAACCCTTTAATTCTCGCTCTTTTGTGTGGCCGTTTTCCCTCACGGAGCTTGATTTTTATTTGTTCACTTAAATATCAGTTTTTAGGACCCGACTATAAGCATTACAATGTTGTTCTCAGTTTCTCAGACTGATAAATTCGCATCCGGGGCACGGACAAGAGGGTGGAGGACCCAGATAAGAATTTTCTTTCCTTCTCTCTCAGCAGCTACTCAGTGACAGCCAGCCATGAGCATTTCGTCACACCAGGTGCTGCTACCAGACCCGCTTTGTTCGAGAGGACAGGGCTCCCTAAGTGGGGGAGTGTGTAGAACCCTCTCCTTTTATTACCCTCGACACAGCAAGCGTGGATGGGGACAAGTGCCCGCTATCGCAGAGTGGGCAGCGTATGCCCAGCCCTGCCCTGGGGGAGTCCCCACTCCACACGTCCAGCCCCGCTACCTCACTCCTGACACTTTTAAAGTATTTTGTCCTTCTGGAATTTCTTAATATACCTCTTGAAGTCTTTGATATTGGGATGGAGTTTCACAGTTTCTAAATTGGTACCATTTTGTTATGGTGAAGAGGAGGGAAGGCGGTATTCTTTGTAACTTACTCCTTTTTTCTTTTTCTTTTAATGATTAAATATCAAAACATTGGAATGACTCTACCTTTCTTCTTAGTTTTGAAGTGTAGCTTCTTATCAGATTTCAGAAGATGGGATGGGTTCAAGTGCCAAGCAGCCCTCCCATTGTGGTCACAGCGGCTGAGGTAGAGGCTAAATCTTGGGAAAACCTCACTTGGATGCATCCCAGGGCTGTTTGTTGTTGCAGTGCTCTGAAGTGCCTTACTCAGAACATTCTCTTTCTTCATCCCACTGAATTCCAGGTCTCTCCTACATTTTAAAGCACTGGGCGTCCTCCCTTTTTCCACTCCCTTCCCATTCCTTAGCCTCACTGCCCCACCCTCCAGCCACATTTTGGCTTTGGTAGCATTTGAATAGTAATCTAGCTCAGATCAGAACAGTAATTGTAAACCAGGATGGTGCTTTAGTAGGGATTTTTCATGCCTGTGGTAAAATTCAAGAGGCTACTAGGAAAACCGGAGTGAGCTGCTCTGTGCGATGCATTTTTAGAACATTACAACTCTAAGAAAAGGATACGAAAGAGAATGGAGCTGTCCCAAGAAACTTCTCCTCCTCTGAATTTTGGTTTGAAGACAAACCACAGGCAAGGAACGGATCCTGTATTTCAGCTGTATTTTTGTTTGCCAGTGGTCTGATTACAGTACCCTAAAGCTGGGTGAAGCAATGCCTTTTTAGGATGCTCACAGCAAAGCCCCTAATTAATCTGTTTTTTTTTCCTTTTAATAACCCTGCTACTGAAAATTCTACTGTTGACAGGAAGCAGGTCTGATTAAGCACATTCAATATTGCCTCCTTGTTATCATGCAGTTCTTACCGAGGGCCAATTCCCCTCTAAAATGTATGCCTACATTTTATTTTCCTTGATCTTAAGAATTTTATTTATCCTCTCTGAACAGACCATGACTGGGCAGAGCTGTGTTGTTTCTCACCACCTGTGGAAGTTTCGCAGGGACAGGAAGACTCTCTAGGATCCAAGTATCTAGCCCTAGACACAAATCCCTAGTGGCATTCCTCAAAATGAGGGGTCACACACAGCTCTTCAGTTGTGCAAGTTCTTTTCCACAAAGGCCTAACTCCAGAACAAAGTACAGGTGCCTTTCAAGACAGGACAGTGAGGCGTAGAAAGATAATGAGTTCTCCAAGATACACTGGTACAGAGCCACGCTACAATCCTGTCCTCAGAGTCAATGCTGGATGTGAGGCAACAGAGGTGATAGTGCCACTGTGTCTGTGTACAGTCTCACTGTTTTTAAAGCACTCTCACAGAAGTTCAGGGCTCCCATGAGGCCACCTGCTCCTCTGTCAAGCCCCTTCCTGAAAAGGCCACACCACGTCGCCCAGCCTGTCTGGCAGAAAACTCGAATCCAGCCCCCGCCAACCCCCAAGTTTTGTGACCTCCTTTCATGAGCCACTTGGGAAAAGCCATGATATTAAAAGAAGTCTTTACTACCTCTGCCTGTGACAGACTTTCATCTCTTAGGGTCTTTTCCTCCCCACTGTGACATGTATGAAGTTCAAGCCAAATGCTTTTCTCCTTGGCCTCTTCAGGGAGATGAGACCGGTCAGCAAAAGAAATCAATGAGCCTTAGACTAGGCGCCATGGCCTGCAGGTTGCCTGTGTGCCAGCCTCTTCCTTCTGACGTCATAGGGTACATGGCAGGTTAGACATTTTCGCCCATCTTTGAAGACGGAACCTCCTTCAAAAACAGGTAGAGCTGCTATTAATGTCTGGTCAGCTCTATCTCAGCAGGTAGGGGAGATGGTAGGAGTTTTACACACTCCAAAGACTTAGGGAAAAAATGAGAATATGTGCATTTTTATAAGTAGTCTTCTGGAACAATTTTTTCTTATTTTCTTTTTTTAAAGATTTTATTTCTTTACTTTTAGTGAAAGGGAAGGGGGGAGAGAAGGAGAGGGAAGGAAACATCAGTGTGTGAGAGATACATCAGTAGGTTGCTTCTCACACACCCCCATCCAACTACCCAGCCCACAACCTAGGCATGCGCCCTGACCGGGAATTGAACCTGCGACCCCCTGGTTCACAGTCCGGTGCTCAATCCACTGAGCCACACCAGCCAGGGCAGGAACAATTTTTTTCTAACCTCCCTTTAAAAAGAATTATAACTGATGCCAATGAACACAAGACTGGTTAGAGCTAGGCATTGCATCCTTATAGCTACTTGAAGATGGGCAGGAACTTGGGTGCTAGAAAGGCTCTTCTTGATGACACCTGGCCTGAAGGTAAGAGAGGATGGGATGGGGGGTGGGCGAAGACAGAGGGCCCAGGAGAGAGAATGTGGCGGGAATACAGCCTCTCTCTTCCCTCAGTAAATGCAGATCCATTAAGATGCCGTGGTAAGCCAGAGTTCCTCAGCCATCATGGGAATCTGTAACATTAGGAGAAATTGTCCTTGTTTCATGGCATTTTCTATCAGCAGTGATAAACAGGAAACTCCTGGGTTGCAGTGTCTAGATTGGGGCCTGCATAGGGTGGAGACTCTGTAAATAGGTGGGTGATTAAATGAGCAAGAGGGTTAAAACCCAAATGAGGAAAGGGCCCAGCTGGACGGGAGCACAAGAAATGGGAAATTTCTTTGTCTGCTCTCTAAGAGCCCGAGGAATGATTATCACGGCCCCCACCTCCACCCACAAGACAGCCACTCTTCTCATTTCCAGTTCTTCTTGGTTAAGCCTTTTCCTCTCTCTCTTTCAGTAAGGAAAATGGGCAATTTAATTGTTTTAAAAAAACAGGATGAAAGGTTTCTGAAATTTTTTGTTTTCTTTTTGAAATCTCTGGAGTCCTTCCCTTTACCAGGAATCCTTGCTCTAAATCAATATAATACAACTTGGTTTATAGAAGATGTTTCCTACCAAGTGGAATTTTCCACCATGGATTGGTAGTGAGTCTTACAGCAGTAAATGAAATTATTTTAAATTTTAAACCTGCTGTTTCAATAAAGAGTGCGAGTTAAGCCTGAGGCTGCGAAGGACCACGTCTGTCCACGGGCATCTTCAGTAGCTTGCAGGATGCCCTTCTGAGGCTGCGCGGTTTCTGGGGAGATTAATTTACATTTACTGGTATAAATGAAACAAGCTGATGGGATGCTGTTTCTATCAGGAATAGTGAAGAAAACCAAATTAATGGCCCCCAAGATTTGACCAGGAAGGAACTACAAGGGATCATTTAACAGAATATCTTTTCTACCCTTTAACCTTAAAACTAGAAACTCTAAAATCCCTTTGAAAAGGTTTTAAAAGGAGAGTAGCATGAATGACAAACACATCTGTACACAGAGAACTAGGGCTAATCCTGCCTCTTTAACCCCCTAAATTCATGTCAGAAATCATTTGCTTAAGGGCAGATATTTAGTGATTAATCTTGTACTTCATACAGGTACTTCCCAATTGGCAATTGAATTCCGAAATTCATTTGTCGCCCTCTCTGTCGTATTTTATTCTTTTTGTTCCTGTACCTACTCACCAAAAATATTTGAGGCAGCTCTGTTTATTTGTAAATCACTACTATGGCATTTAGAAAATGTTTTCTTATAGAAATAGTGACGTCTGTGTAGAACAGGTTGGGTTCAGTCAAATAACCATTTGTTGAACAACCAGGATGTGCTAATACCTGGTTTTGATGAGACTCACACAACAGTGAGTGGATGCATGAGCAGAGTAACAGCACACAGGAGGCTGGTGTGTTACAGGATTTTGCTAAGTGGAACAAGGAACCCAGGTGTCATGCATGCCCAACGCATGTCACCCAGGTAGAGCTGCCTCCACCCCAACCCTACTTTCTCCACCTCTGAAAGGCTGGCTTTGTCCAAAGCCAAGGGGCAGTCCGAAGGTCGGCCCTGCTACCTATCTCGAGTGTGCCCTTGTCAACACCTTCCGGTGAGCGGGTCCCTCTACTGCCACTGCGAGCCTCTGGGGATTGCACTTTGAAATGCACTCGAGGAATATGTGTGTGCTTTCTCAGCTGGAGTCTTTTCCTTCTATCATGGATTTACCAGGAGACTAAGTCCTTTCCTGCTCTGTCTGGGGGCTGATGGCATCACAAACCAGCCATAGTGCCTTTTAATGACTGCTCTCTTTGTCAATAGCTCCGGTTAAGTTATTTCACCTCAAAGCCTCCTTCTATTAGAAGGTGTGGGGGTGGTGAGAGTCATTGCCAGCCCCCCACTACACAGGAATTGTGCCAGGTACAATGAGAAGAGAAAATGATTATCCCCTGATTAAGAAGCTCCCCGGCACCTGCAGGCAGTGCTGGGCGGAGATGGAATTGTGGAGTGGCTCGGAGAACACTTACCACTATACAAGGCTCCGGATGGACTGTGCTCTGGGCTTCCTCGGCCTGGAAGCGTATTTGTCTTCTGAAAGTTTGTAAATTGGATGCTAGGACTCTTGAGAATTACAGCAGAATTCTTGCCAATGGTATAAGATGGATAACATAATACAAGGGAGTTTGGCTGGTTCTCAAAGTGGAAAGTAGTTTCTAATAATATCAGAATGAGATGTGGGCTCTCCCTGTACAACTTGCTATGGAAGGTGATCAAGAAAATGATAGGGGTTGGACCAAAAACCTGGTGAATTAAATATTTGGGGGAAACAACGGAACCAACTACAGAACACAGAGCAGGAGTGAAAATAGCCCAACTGATCTCAGCGGTTCATTATAAGTTGGTCACCATCGCAGATTATCAGAAGAGTTTTGAATGTTGCCTGAGAATTGTTTTTTCAAGAATTTCTATGAGATGAAAAGTAGCTATTTAAGGTGACGTAGGTAGGGTTATTCAAACAATGTCCCCAAGAACACTTGGTTCCAGGAATCACAAGTGAAATTAGAATTAAGACCATCAGTGTGTGTGCAATTATGCAATTTGTAAAACATTTTAAGTTCGTGAGAATATTATTTCTAAATCAATTGGCTTTGTCTTTCTTGTCATTCTGTTACACTTCTTGCTTCACCTTCTGCATTTCCAGTACAATTAAGAGCTTCATCAGCAGGCAAATGGGGTACCTGCCTCAAATTAGTTTTAAAATGTTGATATTTTATTCTTGAAATAGCTCAGATAAGACACAATAAGAAAAACAACAAGAAATATTTTGCACATGCACATAGACTTCCGTCTCCAGTATGTGACCCTGACATTTGTCCGTCCTTTGAAGGTTTTCCCGTCATATCCCTGTACTGACCCTGGCATCATTTTGTCAGTGGCCCCTTTCATCAGTTGCCATAATAGAAGCAGCTGAGAAAGATCCAGAAACCTTTGTTTTTAACCCACATACTTCATGTTATAAACTTACCATTTAAACAATATTTCATATTATAAAAATTATATGTGTCATTCGTGGCTTCAAGTATCTTAACATCTCAAGTGACGTTCAAGCTCCAAGTTGCATAAAAATCAGCTACTTGATTTTCGGATCTATGCAGTGTCTTTCACAGTTCTCTAAAATGGTGAATTTGCCAAAGTGAAGGTGATATGCTTGACGTGTGCCCCCTGAGTGTGCAGGCTTCTAGAAGGAAACCATGTCCTTAATTCTTCTGGTTTCTGAACAAAAGATGGTGGCTAGCACTGTCCTGTTTCTAACAGACGAAGACAATGCGGAGGAGGAGGATGTTCTTTTAAAGAACCGTCCCCACCCCGCACCCCCAGAGCAGGGGAACCGGAGCACTCAGGGAGAACGGGGCATTAGCTGCTCCGCTGCGCGAGGCCTGTTTGCAGAGGCCATGCCTCTTTCGCCTCTGCACATCGTCACCCAGGGGATGGACCCAGTCTTTGCTCATAACTCCGGAGTCAGCTGTTGGGGCTGCTGATCCTTCCTTTTCTACATTCCTTTCCATGTGTCTGTCGCCTGTGGCACCTGGTGCATGACATGAGTTTGTGCTTTAAATCCTATGCAGAGTCCCTTGTGCCTCTGGGCTCTTTGACATCTGGCTCTGTGGAGTGTCTGGGCCAGGCCGCACTCCCTCTTCCTGCAGAGCCCTGCAGACACAGCGACGTTGGAGGCCAGGGCCTCTGCCCTCCAACTTGGCTGTGGGTTCATGACCTCTTCCGTCAGCTCTGCCAGGGGGTGAAGGCGGGTCAGACATTGTTCCGTGAGCCTTCTCTGACTCTTTTGAACTTTTTATCAGGCCCTG
Source organism: Mormoops blainvillei (assembly GCA_004026545.1). NCBI lineage: Eukaryota > Metazoa > Chordata > Mammalia > Chiroptera > Mormoopidae > Mormoops > Mormoops blainvillei. The sequence continues at coordinate 45,979 of PVJD01006240.1, forward strand.
AAGTGATGCGGTCACTCCCACCACCTGTGCCCATGTGGCCACTCAGACTAGAACATCAGCTCAGAGAGAGCATTCCTCCTAAATCAACAAGACATTTACTGTGGTAAACGGCTCCCTCTTGTCAGTTGCCATAATAGAAGCGTCTGAGAACTATACTCTTAACAGTTATGGGAAAAAGGAGGTATCAGTGCAGCCAGCTCCCAATTATCTAAGGGCCACTTCTCCAGCTTGCAAGTTTCCTTGCTTTATACTTCTGTCTCCCCGTTTGCTACTGTGTTCAGGGTGAACGTTGCACGGGAAGAATGCACACATTTATTTATTTTACTCTTGTTTAAAAAAAAAAAGTCTGATCAGAAGTCTGGAGGAATTGGAGCTGAAACCCAAAATTAGATTTGGGATTACCTGTGGATTATGTCTCTTGCCATCAAAACTAGAGACACTCCACAATAGCTTGTGTACTTCCCTGTGCTTGCTCAGGAAGATTTATCTTCAGCAGAATGAAAGACAGGATTTTGCTATTAGCTTTTCTGCACAGGGAATTATCTTATAGACTGAAGAAATTCTGACCTTAAAAATCAGTACATTCTGGTGGAAAGAGCCGGGACAAGGGTGAGACTGACTGGATCATAGCTACTGTGTAACGTCGGAAAATAAACTTCCCCAAGGCTCTTCTTCTTCTTTTTATTTTTTTTTCCCTCTGTCTGGTGCAGATAAGTGTAATTGCCCGAGTTCTTGACCGGATTACAGTAGCAAATGCTCATGAATGACTAGCATAAGACCCAGGCTGTGACAGGCACTTCACTCGGGTTAGGTTCTTCCGAGAGGAAGGTGGTATGTTTTCCTGCTGGATGCTTTGGGCAAGCCATTGACCCTCTCTGCCCTCACCTGTAACTTGGGGATAATGATGATAAAGATAATTTAGTTCTTCCCCGCAAGGACAGTGGGGGTGAGTTAGGTAATGCCCCGCCAAACCCAGTTCAGCCTATGATGAGTGCTTTGTAAGTGATAGCTATTTCTGGTTTCTCTACCCTCTTAATTTTTTGGAAAACCTATTCTAGAGACACCTCAATTAGATGTATTTGGATAAAAAGGAGATTTTGTTTGTGAAGAACATTTACTGTCTTTTCTTGTCCCTATTTACTCTTTGCACAAATATGTATGGCAGACAGTGCTGGGCGCCAGACACCGGCTGGGTGTGCAGCACTGGGCTGTCGCCACAGGAAGTGTGGGAATAGTATAAAACAAGCCCAGTCCCTGGGACGGATGACCCCTAACGAACAGTGGGTTAGAACCAAGGAGGCAAGATGAAAAAGCGCCTCTCCCCTTTCCCCAGTGAGAAAATCAAGTGACCGTACCGACGGATATCCCACCCAAAACCTTAGAGAAGGAACTCAGAGCAGTCCTAAGACAGAATTCCCAAAGACCAGGTTTGAGGTCTAACCTCGACTGGATTGTAAGCTGCCTAGAGGCAGAGGGAGGAGCTGCCCATGGGTGTCCCCACAACACCTAGAGAGGCCCTACAGGGGGCCAGAAATGCCTCCTTGAATTGAATCATTTGAGGGGAAGCCACACCCCAGGCCCCAAACTGAATATACTGTTCTCTGACTCAGTTTGGTCTGAACTATCATGCTTAGCACAACACTGACGTAAAATAGCTACCTAGTAAGTATTTGTTGATTGATATATCGATTGATTATATTTGTTTGATAATCTCTAGTTACACACACGCTCATGCCCTCATTTTTTTTCTTGTTAGAAAAGCCAACAAATAAAACAGATCATAGACAGGGTCTGGCACAAATAACGCTTCTTTTTTATTACAAAATCTTTTATTAACAAAGTCACAAGCATGCAATTCTGTAAGATAACAATATCACACTGAAGCACACCATATGACATTTTAGGTGAAATGTTCAAATTGCTGCCCATTTCATGCGAGACACTCACATACCCTACCAACCACACTCAAGTAAGCCTCACTTCTGATGGACCCTGTATCTCTACTCAGTTTTTAGAATCACAGATAGTTCAGCCCAAGAAGCAGACTGAGAAAGAAAAAAAAACAAAAAACGAACAAACCTAAAAAATACCTTCTGTAACAGATGTTTAAATTGTCAGGCTTGTGTCTCTCCTTTATCATTTCACAGCTCCTGAGGTCCTCGCCCAGAAACCTTACAGCAAAGCTGTTGACTGTTGGTCCATCGGGGTGATTGCCTATATCTTGTAAGTATTGCTTGCCACCTTGGCTTCTTTTTTTTCCTATTTGTAGTATTGTGGCAAAATAGACATAACACCATATGTACTGTTTGAGCCACTTTTAAGAATACAGCTCAGTAGCATTAAGCACATTCACATCGTTGTGCGGCCATCTCCGCCATCCATCTCCAGAATGTTTTCATCTTCCCAAAGGGAAACCTGGACCCCCATTAAACACTGACTCCCCATTTACCCTCCCCACAGCCCCTGGCAGCCACTGTTCTGCTTTCTGTCTCTATGTATTTGACTCCTCTAGGTTCCTCATGTGAGTGAAATCACACAGAATTTGTCCGTTTGTGATGGGCTTCTTTCACTGAGCATAATGTCCTTAAGGTTCATCCATGTTGTAGCCTGGGTCAGAATTTTATTTTATTTTTTTGAGGCCGAATAATACTCCATACCACATCTCATTTATCCATTTGGCTTCCACTGGACACTTGGTTTCCGCTTTGGGCTCTTGTGAACGATGTGGCTGTGAACACAGGTGTGCGAGTGTCTGTGTGAGTCCTGCTGTCAGTGCTTCTGGCTGGATGCCCAGAGGCGGGATTGCTGCATCATATGGTGACTCTGGCTAACTTTTCGAGGAACCTCCACTCAGTTTCCCACAACGGCTGCCCCATTTTACATTCCCAACAGCAACGCACAAGGGTTCCAGTTTCTCCACACCCTTGTCCACACCTGTTATTGTCCGTTTTCTGATGATAGCCATCCTCATAGGTGTGAAGCATTATCTCAGTGCGGGCTTGTTGGCATTTCTGTTGTGGCTAATGATGGGAAGCATCTTTTCAGGTGCCACAATGAGAAAAAGATGTGATGGAAACCAAAATTTAACCTTTGGACATCTCATTTCTTCTCAGATGACTAATCGCCACTGTCCAGGAAATGAAGTCCTAGGTCACAGGCTTGTTGCAATTATTTCAGGATGACCAATTTTGGTTTTTATTGTTATATTTTATTTTGCTTAAGTCCACTGTAAAGTTATTTTTGTTACAATTTCTTTGCCAAACACTTATTATCAAACATACTTTTAGGGTGGATTTAGGTTAACTAGTTTCTGTAATTGATAGAGAATTAACTTTTCCTCCTTATTGTCCCCAAGAAAGAGACCATTTCCCAGCAGACAGAACCCACACAGCGAGACTGTGATCGGAAGGGGACTGTGCTCACAGAAAGGTCTGACTGTATGTGGCATCCACAGGGAATGCTGGAAACAAACCCCCCCAACCTCCCAAAAAACACACACACCTGTATGTCTCATTCCCTGAGAAGAAAATGATCTTTTTATGGCATACATTCAACTGGGCAGCTTTTGTAGATGGCTAAGATAAAAGAATAGAGATGGTGGAGGAACAGATTTAGGGGGGTAGATGAGATCGAGAATTTCATTTTGGGCGTGTGACACTTGAGACCCCTTTGACATGCCCATGGTCTAGTGTATGCACACGTGGAGGTCAGAGGTCTGGGGTAAAGACACTGGCATATGGATCTGGGTATGATTTGCACAGTGCTACAACCAATGCAGTATTTGACTGGATTCAAGTATAGTATTAAGCAAAGAAATACTGTATTTTTTAAATTTCTGTTTTAAGTATAAACTTGATAGCTACCTGGTCACCACTAGCTTTGCTCCAGGACTTAGTCACAGTCGATGTCCTGACCGTGTCAGACAGATTTCAGAATGGCAGCCCCTGGGCTTCTCTTTTCCTCGGTGCCTTTTGGAACCCTGAGAACCTCAAGCAGAGAATGAATGGACTTTGGACATCTCAGTCATACCTTCCAAGATGTGCAGGCCCTGGAGTGATAGACTGTATCCTGGAGATAATTCACTCCATAATAGGACTACGCTTGGAGGACCGCTAGGCTCGAATTCATCGTTATCAGTGTCAACGGCTAACGGTTCTTGAGTGCCTTCTCTATTCCAGGCACTGCGCTGGGCGCTAAAGAGACCAAGATGACAAAGATATGATGCCTCTCATCAGGGTACTAACAAAGTATATGGGGCAGGGGACAAGAAATGCCATGAGTAGATTAAGTGACATGCAGGGAGACTCGTGTACCAGTGCAGAAGTTCCTGGGATAAAGCACCACTGAGGACAGGGACATTCAGGAAGGAAGAGGCACCATTCCAGGTATATCTAGAAGGTTGGAGAAAACTCACATAAGCAAAGAGGAGGGAAGAGAGCATTCTGACCAGGGGAGAGGTGCAAGCACTGGAACAGGGCATGTTCAAGGACTGATGTAAATACTCCATTAAGGGCTGATGGCCTGGGTTGGTGTTCCTGGCACAAAGCTGGCTCGTGGGTGAACCAGTGTTCAAAGTTAGAACTTGTGGATATCAGTTTCAGACTCTTGGTACGTCCCGCCGACCCACTGTGCCTGGTCTCCCCATCCCCATCCTTCATGTGAGGATGATGGGCAAGGCTGCAGAGGAGGCCGTGACCAGCACGCAGCACCCAGGGGAAGCCAGGTATCCCAGGGGGATCCATTCTGGGCTCCTCATTCTTCATATCACCTGTAATGGAAAAGAGGTTAGCCTCTGCAGGTGACTCGGAGTGCATTTTCATTTGACAGACCTGTCACACTGAGATATTAGATTGCAGCAAAGGTGGCTGTGACCGGTCACGGCACCGCATTTTCACCTCTCCGCATGCCATGAAAAGAATTCTTCCTTTTGCCGGGGCAGCTACTTGATAAATTGGTTCTCTGTTGCTCTCCATTTCTATGTTATCCATCATTTGGAAGGAGAAATATTTTTTCCTATCAAGGCTACTCATTTTTTAAAGCACATTTGATGAGTCCTTATCCTGCCAGGAATCTCCCTTTGGGGCTCAGAACTTGCAAAAACAGCTTTGCCTGCAGAGCTTAAGCTACCGGGAAGGATGGAGCTCGGAGTGTGCTACTCGCCCTGAGGAGCATGTCCGTGTCCAGGCTGATGGGGTGCGTTCAGCCACGAAAGCAAGTTCCAAGGAAGTAAATTTCCCCACTCAAAATGCAGTTGGCATTTCACTGACCAAGCTTGATTTTGTGGTTGCGCGTGGGCTGCCTGCCTTCTCACAACTTCAAGGAGATAATTGAACAGTCACTTGCCTAAATTATGCTCAGGGACGCAACACTCTATGGAGAAAGGCAGCGAATTTTTACTGATGGAAAAACTGAGGAAGGTCTTAAGGAGATTAGGTATTAGAGTGTTAGGGCAACCTGGATGGTTAGGACGTACTTGCCATGGACAGTGAGGGAGGGTACGTACCCATGCTATGACCTCTGACCTCTTCACCTAGAAGAAATTTCAGGGACAATATTATGGTAATCCCTTTAGGTTTTTTGACTGGCCTCTGACATTGTTCAATTTTTTAAAAATATTTATTTATTTATTTTTAGAGAGAGGGGAAGGGAGGGAGAAAGAGAGGGAGAGAAACATTGATGCAAGAAACATTGATTGGTTGCCCCTTGTATATGCCCTGAACCCTCAACCTAGGCATGTGCCCTGACTGGGAATCGAATGAGGGGAGCCAGGGTTCCTTTGCTCTGCGGGACAATGCCCAACCAACTGAGTCACACTGGTCAGGGCTGTATTGTTCACTTTTTTAAACCAAGGTCGCATAAATATTGATTGGCTAGTATACACAGAATGATGAGGTTTGTTAAGAGTGGGACTGAGAATGCCTAATCTTCAGGCTGTGTCCATTTTCTAAGCAAAGGATGATCTTCGCCAAGGTAGTCACTGCTACTCGGCCACCTTGACAGCTGCCTCTTTTATAGACACACATGGCCCAGGAGGAGAGCACGAACCCCGCTCCAGAAGGAGGGAAGGCGGTGTAATTACCGAGCCCAGCGAAACAACCAAACCTCAGAGGTTATGATGGTTGTTACTGCTGTCGACTTGGGGAGTGTTAACACTAATAAGAATAATTAACGGGCATGGCCAGCAGGCGGTAATCCTCTTGTTATAGTCATAGCTTTGCAAAGTGGGACACATTTGCCTCATTCAGGCCCCCATGGGCCTGTGGTCTGGACTTTGGTTTGAGAAGTTTAGAAACTAAAATAGATGTTTATTCGTCTTGCTCAGTCACTCCCAGTGAATTGATTCATACTAGCCAGACTCAAAAGGGATTTGAAAAAAACAACGGGAGTGTCACTTCACTAAGTCAAACTAAGATTTGTGTCCCGCAAGGTAATTGGAGATGCACGTCATCACCCTAGCGTGCTCTCTGCCTGATAGGAAGTGCTCCGTGAGAAAGCAAATTAAAACCAGAAGCTTCCCTTAAGCACGAGGAACCGGAGCAGGGGAGTCGGATGGCCTTAGCTGTTTTCATGAAGCCCGTGGGGGTCTCCAGGTCACCCTTCTCAGCGAAAGGTTTTGCTGTCAAGCAGCCCAGCCATCCCTGTTGGATGGTGAGAGTGGCTGCACGCTGGTCAGCTCTTCACCTCCCACTCCTGCCTCCGGCCGTACAGACTGGCCGCCACCCTGCTCTTCCTTATTCTAGCTTCATCGTTTCTATTTCAGCAGACATTGATCGAAGGATTGTTGTCGTTTTAGGTCTACTGATTTTATTTCACTGACTGCGTTTTAGTGTGGCTGCTTTCCAAAGGTTTTCAGAAAGACGCCTAATCTCCCCTCCATCCTCAGCACCGAGTGGACCCTGCTGGTGGCTCCAGCTGCCTTTTCTTAGCTTTAGTCTCAGACACAAGTGCTGCCTGACCAGATCGCAGCTTTGTTCGTGGGCCTGTGATCCTCTCTGCACTGCTTCGAGAGAAAGACTTTATTAGGTGTCTGTTCACAGCTAGTTCACCTCTAACCCCTTGGAAAATAGTCAAACATAAAGTGCTCTTCGGTTTCAAAGAGAGGGTGCAGAGGTAGGCACAGTGGTGACGGAGGGAATTGTACAAGCGTGCAAGTGAGATAAAAAAGAAAAAAGAAAAGTCTGCGTTTTAGATAATGGTGGGAGCAACTTCCTGCCAATGACTTCAGGGAAGGTGGAATCCTCCGATTTCTGTGACTTTGTCTTTGCAAAGACCCTCAGGTGGAGAGGGTACCCGGAGAGGAAGCTGCAAGGAAATACCTCATCTGCATCCCTTTTATCCTCTGAATGGTGTGGCGTCAGGCTAGATGGAGAAACATTTCACCCCCTCTGCTCTCCTCTGTTCATCTCAGCATCGTCTCATAAAAACTGTCATTTAAGTGGCAACTAAATGCTGCAGAATATTTAGCCTGGAGAAGGGAATGTGGGGGGTTGACATGCATTCCCTTAACTAACGTTTATTGAGCCTAATATATGTCAGGCAATATGATGGAGCTGCAGCAGTGGATTCATTACCTCCCAGCCTTGGAGTCCCTTCCTGTCTGCTGGAGGCGACGGTCAGTAAACAGAGAAGTAACAATCCAGTCTTGCTGGTTGTCACCAAGATAGGAGGGAGGGCCTGGGAGAGCTCCCAGGGCAGAGCCACGAACCCTGCCTGGCTTGGAGGAGGGCTGCACAAGACCGGTGACAGTGACCTGAGTCCTGAAGGACTGTCTTGCAAAACCATTGTGCAGGAGAGATTGCTGGTTTACCATTTAAGACTCAATTGTCTAAGAATACGATGTGCTTGCTGTGTATGAGAAAAGATGTATCAATCCACCTGAAACATGATTTTAAAAATAAAACTTGCAAGATTTTATCTGACTTTGAACACTTGATATCTAAAACTTGGTGGCAAGGAAAATATAGTTCTCTGAATTATCAGATTGTTAATTCACTAGTGCCATACTGAGCCAATGCAAGAATCAAAAGAGGCCTTATTCTTTTTAAATGTTTATCATCTGGAATGTACCACAGCAGCACAGAGGCAGGAGGGAGGTAGCGCATAGAGAGTGAGAAGACCCGAAAAGTGCGTAGACAGGGGAATGGCCCGCTCACCGGGAGGTACAGCAGCAAAGTTATGAATTCAGACCACGTAGTCTGAGCTAGGGTTGTGACCAAGAGGAGCAGATTTGGAGGCGAGAAGGCGAGAAGTTCCACTTCACACCAGCAAGTCAGGAAACACTCGTTGGGGTGGCGGGGGGACTTAGCAAGGGCAGACCAGAAGCACGTGGCTGGGGGCCGTGCGTGAGCCGTGAGCCTGGGCTGGACGTCGCAGGAGACCACTTTCTGGCTTCTGATTTCCTGGCCGTGCTCTAAGGGCTTGTCGTCTGGTCATCCCCAGGAGTACATTGTGAGAAAGTAAACGGACCCAGGAGATAAGTGAAAAGTGCAATTGAAGGCCAAGGCCAAGAGGATGGAGGTACCAAGGCATTTCCCAAACGCACACGTTAGCCTGCACAGACTCCAGATCAGGTCTTACCAATCAGATCACGACAGACAGAAAGTGAAGAAAGGAAGGAAGCTTGAGGGGAGGGAGGGAGGAAGGGAGGAAGAGCTCAACAACCAAGAAAGGAACGTCTAGAAGCAGAAGTCAAATTGGAAGTCTGCCCAGTTCAGAATCATCAGTTAGCGCTCACGTTAATCACCTCCAGACTGGATATCGGCACCCCTCGGGGCTTCAGCGTGAAATACATTACTCGTGAGAACTAATTTTAGCTGCTGAAAGTTTGCTGTGTTTTTCCTAACACAACATTCCTGGTGGCTGGAAGCTCTCCTCATTCCTCCCCTTCCTCCCCGCTGTGCCCTCCATGCCACTGGCGGCATGAGCAGAGCTGAGAGTGGTCCTGTCTGAACTTCCTTCAGACACGTTTCACCCATAGCAGGAGGCGTGGCACCTCTGTGTTCGTCCCCCCGACTGCCCAGAGGTGCTGTCCCTTTGGTTAATGCAAGAATCAAAAAATGATTCACTTGGAAGTGGGACCATGGATCACACGCAACAGGTTTGGACAATGTATTACCTAGTCCAACCCTGTACTGTGTGCAGAATCTGGTTCTAACTGTTTTACCCCAAAGGGGATATGCTGCTAACCTCACACGTGGGGACGTGTTTGGTCTTCTTCCACTCTCTTCCCGGCTCCCAGGCTTCCACTCCAGTTGTGTATAAACTTTCTAAGGAATGTGTTTCCTTTTTCTCTTCCAATATTCCTTTCCTTTCTCCCTTAGATCTTTTCTTGATCTGCTTACTGGTTCTCAGCTTTGAAGATACTGTCCAAATCTCAGGGGCTGACATGGGACACTTACCCAGTACGTTTTCATCAACAGCACTTAGCTGACATCTGCCTGCCCGTGGTTTTCATATGGGAACCATTCCCCGATCACTTCCCCGTTTGCAAGGAGAAAGCTCTGGAGTGCACCTAGTCAGATGTACGGTTGCTGATGTGATTGGATGACACTTTGGTAATGACTCAGGTCTCATCGGCCATCCTGGTCTATAAATCCGAGCACGGTGCTGAAACCTGTTTTGCTCAATAAGTGTGCCTTGCAACTAAGCACAAGAGACTTATCAGCTTCAAAGGCTTTGCTCTATTTTATTACTTTTAGAAGTCTGTTATATTATCCAGCGTAAGATGAACAAAACTCAGATTCCTTAGCACAGGCCCCAGACATTCATTAAATAAACACTTGACTACCAACCAAGTGTCAAGAAGGAAGGACAAACGGCGCTGCCCAGAGTCGTTATGTATGGACCAGACTCTAGTTTCCACAGGAGGAATGCCCAGATCTGATTGATTTTGTGAATGTTTTTCAGAGACTTCTGGGGCCTGGTCTGGCCTTTACATGGTTTATCTAGTTTGCAGTGTATAGAGAGGCTTGTTATTTCAGTCCTTTTCACAGTACCCTCATCTAATTGCATAAAAATGACGCTTTCTTCACAAATAAGCCTTTGAGTAAATGTTCTCAGGAAATCTTAGCTATTCCTAGAATTGAGGGCCTCTGGGCTCAATGCTTAGAAATATTGCTACACAAAAATCAAAGCCGAAACGCAGGTCTCCGGTACACCCTGTCCTCATATTCACAACACAGTGCACAAAACAATGGCCAAAGGCAGCATCGCTCTTTCTCCCTCCTAGAGCAGGTTAGAAGTTCAGGTCAGAGCGTATGGCCATTAATAGAGAAACCTGAGGCTTTGCATGGAATGGGCAAATAATGCAGTTTCATTCTCCCATTTAGCGTATAGGAGATTGGACCGAGTCCTCAGGGCTCATCTACAACTCTCTCCCCTCATGTCGTTCTTCCTGATGGGGTGAGCGGCATCCCATGTCAGAACATCGCAACTGAGGGGCCCTGAAGAAGACTAGATGCAGCTGGTAGCATGGCCAAGGGTGAGGGAGCTGGCATTTAACGATTGCTAAGTGACAGGCACTTTCCTGTGTTGTTATCTGTTCTCTGTCACTCTCTCCACCCATCTATCTATACACGTGTTTTATGTATAATGTGCATTATTAGATAGCATATTTTATACATATTATAATATCCCTCTGTAGATAAATAGGTGGGCATTCTTTTCCTTATTTCACCAAAGAAACAGACTAAGACAGGATCTATAGCTTCCCCTAGGTCACTCTACTGGTGGCTGTTGGATCCAGGACTTGAAACTGTCTTTGTTTCTCCACAGCTCAGGCTGAGGAGACCACACCAAGAAACCTCTCTGAAAGCAGAGTCGGTGTTGACCATCAGAGAACAGACCTTTCCTTGAAAAATCACTCTCTCTTCTCCTTCAGAGCCCTTCCGCCCAATTAGATTAAAACTGCACATTCCGGGTTGCCATTTTTGATGATTCAATTGTCTATGAACTGTGGGCACCCAAATCCTTTTCATATAAAACAGTTAAAATAACTTTTGGCACTTAAGAAGCACATCACAGGTATTTAGAAAATTCACCTATGTAAGTTACTTGATTACCCAGTTACCCTGGGTTGGGGAGGCATGCCAGAACCTCTGCCCGTCCCCTTGGAGACCCCCAAGATTGAGATCTTTTGTCCTTTGCGTCCCCTCACAGCCCTGCGGTGGAGCTGCGTGCTGAGTGAAGGCTGCCGGATGCACTCATAGTGGAGGGTGGGTCAGTATAGGCTCAGGTTCATTTTTTTCCATCCCTCTCTCCTGCAGGCAGGGCCGTGATGGTCCTAGCCATTCTTCTCCCATCCATCTTTCCAGAAGGCAGGCAGGGTAGATGTTAGGTGTCAATCTTCTGACTTCAAGGACTCTGAACTGTTCTTTATTTCTTTGGCAGTTCTTATATCCTTGTTTCTGGCTGCATTTCCAAATTTATCGTCTGTGAAAATATGACATCCTGACCGCAGAGGCAGGTTTAGGGAAAGATCATGTGCGGTGTTTCCCCATCTTTGCAGCGACATATCTGGCTGTAGCGCTTAAAGGTTCATAATATGACTTGGCTCTGGAGTTGGATGAGGAAAGTTAAAAGTCTGTTCCACTCCTTAGATGTGAGCAAGTTGCCTAATCTCTCATGCATCTCCCCATCTGGAAATGCGAGATTGAAATATTTACCTCATAAGCACGCATTCAGTGAGACTATGTCTAAGTTATATAGCCCAGTACCTGGAACACAATAAATGCTCAATAGATGGTAGCTATTGTCATTAACTTTTATGGGACACACACAGCATAGCTAGTTTCTGTAGAAGAGTCAACGATCCACTTGTCCTAGTCAAATATGGCCGGACCCTGAGGATCAAGGACAGGGCCTGCCTTCCTCACTGCAATAGGACCAGCATTTGGCATAACACTGGTGCTCAGTAAAAATCTGTAGAATTGGATCAAAGTGGCTTTTGTTTCTCTTAAGTGAGAGTCCAGGACAAATAGATGCCCAGATCTGCACTAGCTGTGGGCCTGAGGCCATCTTTTCTCTCCCTGGGACGCATTTCCCAGTTTCCTACGTGAGGGGTTGGATCAGATGATGACTTCTGGGCCCCGGAATAAAATTCTCTGCTCATCCCCCTACTCTGCAAAGTCCTTCTTCAAATATACTTTTCAGCGTCTGGTTTGAAGGTTCAAGTGAGGATGGGGGTGCCATGTGAATTGTGTCATCACACAGGCACCTGCTGGCTACAGGGAACCCAGGGAGGTGGATCCATGGAGGAAACCGTCAGGGCTCGCGATATATGTGCGCGCAGAGAATACTTGTTGAAGACTTGTTGTGCTTGTTCCAGTCTGATCTGAAGGGTGCCACTTAACAGGTGATGCTGTTGGCAATTAGGAGGCTTTGCTGTAAAAACTGTAACACCTGGGAAAATTTAGTTGCATTATTTTTCAGAGGATGTACCTACTTATTAAGTCAACTTTAGCATGTGGTGTTGGGTGTGCATGCGTAACTGTATGTGTAACTCTTTAACATTTATCAAATAACAGTCAACAAACATTTTTGGAAAACTGTTGAGTGCTAAAGAAAAACACAAAAGAAATACAGTATGTGACATGATCTTTTTCCTTCAGGAACTCAGAATGAAGGTGGGAAAATAAATGCAATAACCATGAAATAATCCTTTTTCACATTTTTAAGAAAGATTTTATTATTGTTATTTTTATTTTTTTAGAGAAAAGGGAAGGGAGGAAGAAAGAGGGAGAGAGATGTCAATGTGAGAGAGAAACATTGATCGGTTGCCTCTTGTATGCACCCCAACCATAGACAAACTCTCAACCCAGGCATGTGCCCTGACCAGGAATCGAACTGGCAAACTTTTGCTTTGCGGGACAATGCCCAACCAACTGAGCCGTACCTGTCAGGGCCTTTTTGACATTTTTTAAGAGGACCCAAGGAAGAAATGGAGTTGAGGTGCAGTGTAACAAATGGGAAACATTCAGGGAGGGGTTGAGTGGGTTGGGTGGCAGTCCTGGAACATGGAAGCACTTACAGACTCTTTCACCTGGCAGACTTTTGCCGAGCATGCCCTGGGCTGAGTCCCAGGACTCCAGAAATGAATGAGACACTGTCGCCTCCTTTAGGGGGGGCAAGAGCCTCACAGAGGAGATGATGGTTGGAGATGTCAACCAACGTGAGTGCCATAGTGGTGGTGCCTGGGCAGTGGGGAGCACAGAGGAGGAGCACCTGTCCTGGCCAGGGTGGGGGTCAGGAAAGGTATCATGGAACAGGGGCCACCACACATAGAGCTTTGGGAGCACTCCAGGCACAGGGAACAGTGTGTGGACAGGGATGCTCGCTGGTGAGAATGAAATGCAGTGGCTTCCTGTGACCAGCTCCACGTTATCTTTCCTGTCTATTTTTATATTTCTTGTTTATTTTGAAGTTTCGTGTTGAGTGTCTCCCCTACCCCCCAAACAGAGTGTCAGTACCATGAGAGTAGGACTCCAGTGGCCCCATCCAGCGCTATCTCCTGGCCTGGGACACAGCTGACACCTGGTCAGTGTTTGAGTACAGCCAGAGGACTGCCTGACAGATGTTGTTTTTGTTTGTTTTTTGTCCTCTGTCTTCAGTGGGGACCTGCGGGGGCCTGCTTAGGGGAGGCAGGTGTAGCCCAGGTGAGCCAGGGAGGCCGCAGCAGGCCCGTGCTCTCTGCTGGGTCAGAAAGCAGGAAGGGGTGGGCAGCTGATATTCAGTGGAAACCTAAGAAGGAAAAATCAAGCATATGGCCCCTGTAGTTGGATCATTTTTGTTCCTGTCAGGGGTTTTCTGGAACACGCAAAGAAACAAACTAGCCGTTCCTATACAGCCATCTAGTCGAAGCTAAACTTCCAGGTAATTTGAATTCTTGTACCCTACACACATACATCCATGCTTTTGATGCCAAGAAAATTTCTGAAAAGCATTCACAGGAAATTAATAGCAGAAGTGGGAATGTGGGTCAGGAGGAAATTTTCCCTATACTCCTCTACTCTTCTGTATTTGAACTTTTTAACTATGAGCATTAATTCATACACACACACACATATATATATATTTTTTTTTTAAGAAAAAAAGTAAAGATACTTGGGCCCTTTTTGGGGGACAGGAAGCCCCAAAAAGGTGTAGATGGAGAAGATACACGAGCAAGTGGCTTTGCAGCTGATGGGAAGGTAGATTTGGGGCAGGAAGACAAGTTAGGAGCTGTACCAGGCAAAAGAAGGACAGGTGGCTGCAGGTGGTGGTGGCTGGATCCAGGGAACAGAAAGATTCCAAAAGGAGTTCAGGTGCACTCAGTTTTGGGAGAATGCATGGCATCTTCAGCTTTGACCCATTTCCCAGGTGACTGATGAGCACCAGGCTAGAATCATAGCACAGGTCCTACCTATTCCCAGGAGCCTCCCCTGATCACCCATTCAGGCATTTCACTGTCCCCTGAATTCCTGCAGCAGTTACCAAGGAGGAAATCTCACACACACACACATACACACACACACACCCCTACCTTGGGCATCTAGGCCAGCAGGGTTCACTTCCTTTGCAGCTCTTGCAGCCGGCACCACCTAATACAATGCTACAGCCCCTCTTCACCTTGGAAGTTGCCTTCTCCACACTGCCATTTGTGGCCCTTGACTTGATGTCACCAGCTTAGAGTATGGAAGGCCAGGGGGTAGATACTGTAAATGTGTCCAGCTCAGTGAGAGTAGCAGGGAGTAGTGGAGATGCGGAACTGACCGGCTCAACACTGTCTATGGACGTTCAAAGTCACATTTCTTTTCAGTCACTGCTCGCCACACAAAACGCATCTGTGGGCCAGATTATGCCTGTGGAGGATCAGTCTGCAGCTCCAGTATCTATAAATTCTTGCTGTGATCTTTTTCACCCTCCCAGCTTACATGCAAATGCTGATGGCTTTAACTCAGCGTCCCAGGCCAGAGCGAGTCGCTGGCTTCAGGCCCCGGACCCCACTGCCTGCCGGCGGCCTGCACACACACCTGGTCTGGCTCACCATGGCCGGAATGGAGTTGTTCATTTCTCCTCTGTGGGATGCTGGCGCTTTCAGTTGCAAGAAACAAATTCTTTCCAATTACCTTAAGGAAAAGGGATTTGTCGCACGGCTTTGTGTGGCCTTGAACAGGAGCCCCTGACACTGTTACAGCCCCGGGCACTGACCACTCTCCCAACCTCACCCCTGAGCTGGTCTTTCCCTCCTGGCATCTCTGCTTCTCTCTCCGTGTCTGCGCCATCAGCTCCCACTCTTCCCAGCCTTAGTCGTCAGCCCAAGCCTAGGCAAGACCCAGTATGGTTACTAGAGCTGATCACTGCCAATGTCAAACTGTCTCCTGGGTCCCCCCACACAACTGCCCAGAGCTGCTTCCCTGAGCAGGGCCAGTGAAAGGAGAAGTTGGAACTTCCAGGTGCCTGGCGATATGTTGGGGCCAGCCCTGGACCCACTCTTCCTCCTGTGTTCTCCACCACGGACAATGGCAGCTGCTGTCCTCCTCGCTGGAGACCTGGCAATATCCTGGTCTTCTCTGCCCACATGGGAAGACTCCAGACCCTCCAGTGCTCTCTTCCTGAACTCCTTTTGGAATCTTTCTGTTCCCTGGATCCAGCCACCACCGCCACCACCTGCAGCCACCTGTCCTTCTTTTACCTGGTACAGCTCCTAACTTGTCTTCTTGTCCCAAATCTACCTTCCCGTCAGCTGCAAAGCCACTTGCTCATGTATCTTCTCTGTCTACACCTTTTTGGGGCTTCCTGTCACCCAAAGGATAAACTGTCTGCCTTCATATGGGGAACACAGCCTCCCTGGTCTCACCACTGTCCATTTTCCCAGCCTCGTCTCTCCTACTCACTGACTTACATTTTACACTATAGCAGCAGCTAATTGTTCTTAGATAATTGTTCTTAAATAAACTGGCCTTTTATGCCTCCAGGACTTTATTCCTAGTTAATCACTCCCACCTGTGGCCCCCTCCGTTCTCCTATAAAACTGCTCACCCTCCGAGACAAAGCAGAGACCTCTGCCACTTCCAGCTCTGATAAAACTGTTGCAGTTCGATGTCCATGCTCTCTCTCCTCATAACAACCTTTGCATATGTCTGTTCTTGTTACTGCCCCTGTCATTAGGTTTGTGTCTCTCTCTCCCACTGGACTGAGCTCTTGAAGGCAGGAACTGGTTCTTGTTTATCATCATATCTTCATCCTACTCGTATAGCAAACTCAGTGCCTGGTATATATAGTAGATGCAAAATAGATATTGACGAGCAAATGAATGCTGTGCATAAGGCACACATAGGACACTAAGTACATTTGAGTATGTCTGTTGATTCAAAATGATGACCATGAAGTACTATAAGGTCCATGTGGAAATACTTTTTAAAAGTCACTGCCTGGTAACAGCCATTCTGACAGGTGTGAGGTGATAGCTTCTTGTGGTTTTGATTTGCATTTCCCTGATGATTAGCGATACTGAGCTTTCTTTCATGTACCTGTTGGCCATCTGTATGTCTTCTCTGGAGAAATAAAAAGAACAAAAGTCAAAGAGTGTTGGCTTGGATGTGGAGAAATTGGAACCCTTGCCCACTGCTGATGGGAATGAAAAATTGTGCAGCCACTGTGGAAAACAGTATTGACGTTTCTCCAAAAATTAAAGATAGAACTACCATGTGATCCATCAAACCAACTTCTGGGTATATTTAAAAAGAAATTGAAATCAGGATCTACAAGAGATATTAGCACTGCCATGTTTATTACATTATTCATAATACCCAAGATATGGAATCAACTTAAATGTCTATCAACAGACAAATGAATAAAGAAAATATGGTATACACACAAACTGAAATATTATTCAGTTTTTTAAAAGAAGGGAATCCTGAAATATGTGACAACATGGATACAGCTTGAGGATATTATGCCAAGTGAAGTAAGTCAGTTACAGAAAGACAAATACTGCATGATTCTACTTAAAGGAGGTATCTAAAGGAGTCAAATTCATAGAATCAAAGAGTTGAATGGTGGTTGCCGGGGGCTGGGGGGAGAGGGACTGGGGAGTAATCAATGGATGTAAAGCTTCGGGTGAAGGGTATCTAGAGGTGCACTGTACCACGCTGTGCACGCAGTCGACAATCCTGCATGTACACTTAAAAACTCATTAAGAGGGTAAATCTCATGTTAAGCTTTCTTACCGCAATAAAACTTTTTTTAGAAAATTATACTCCCTGCCCTGGCTATGTGGCTCAGTTGGTTAGTGCATCGTCCCATACAATAAAATGTTGCTGGTTCAATTCCTGGTCAGGGCACATACCTAGAGTGTGGGCTTGATCCCCACTCGGGATGCCCAGGGGAGGCAACCAATCGATGTTTCTCTCTCACATCACTTTCTCTCTCTCTTTCTTTCTCTCTCTCCCTTCCCCTCTCTCTAAAGTCAATAAACATATCCTCGGGTGATTATTCAAAATAAAAAAAACCACACCCTGATATTAAACACGGCTAGTACTTTTTTCCTACTACTTTTTTACTTATTAAAAATTGTATATGTTTAAGGTGTATATGATGATTTGATGTGCATATGCTGGTGCAATGATTACTAAAAGTCATTCACATATTTTGTTCTTCCATTGTCACTATTTTTTGTTGTATTCTGTACTATTTATTTTGCATTCTGAAATCTACTCTCTTAGCAAATTTCTAGGATAAGGTACAGTATTAGTAACTATAGTCCTCACTCTGCGCATTAGATCTCTAGACTTACTTATCCTACACAACTGCAATTTAGTATCCTTTGACCCCTGGTAACCACTGTTTAGCTCCCTGATTCTATGTATTCGACTTTTTCAGGTTCTACATATAAGTGAAATCATGCAGTTTTTCTTTCTGTGCCTGACATAGTTCACGTAGTGTAATGTCCTCCAGGTTCTTCTGTGTCATTGCAAATGGCAGAATCTTCTTTTATAAGGATGGATAACATTACTATATATGTATCAAATTGTGATGCCTACATACATATATATCACAATTTCTTGATCTATTCATCAATCGTCACTTAAATTATTTCCATGTCTTGACTGTGAATAATGCTGCAGTGAAGCATGAGGGAGAAGCATGAGGGAGAGAGGGAGACAGAGACAGAGACTGTGTGTGTGTGTGTGTGTGTGTGTGTGTGTGTGTGTGTGTGTATCTTCAAGAACCAAGGATAGGACTTCATTTCCTTTCCATTTCCAGCAGTGGGATTGCTGGATCATATGTTCTTTTTAATTTTCTGAGGGGCCTCCATAGTGTTTCCATAGTGGCTGTACCATTTTTCATTCCCACCAATGGTGTGTAAGTGTTCCCTTTTTTCCATATCTTTACCAACACTTATCTTTTATTTTTTTTTATAATACCCATTTTTACAAGGGTGAGATGATATCTCTTTGCCTACCAGCATTCTGATACGAGCTCTCTCCCGGCCATCCCGTATCTGTCCCTGGTCCCAGAGCTATAAGCACAGTCAGGACCTTAGGGCCGAGTCGATGGATGAGCCCCTTGAAGGTGTGCTGCCCCTGCTGCGCATGACTATTGGTCATGGGAACAACAAGTTTAGGTGTTAGTTTGAACCATAAACGTTTATGCTAAAACAGCTGAGAATGGCCTTATTTGCCTTGAGTACCCGTGGTGAGATAATTTGCAGATTATTTAAGGGGTTCGATATGTAAAATAATCACACGGAGATGTCACACGCCAATAGGCACGCCCAGGGCCACGGAGGCCAGGGTTCCGAATGTGGAGACAGTGCGGAGCTGGCGTTTCTCCTGCGGGACCTGCCGTACAAACCTACTAATAAAACAGCCCGGCCAGGGAGCTCTGCAAAAGGTCTAGATCGGAGGAAGATTTTACAACCTCAATTTGCCCTTTTACAACCCTTATTTTGAAATCCTCTCTCTAAACTTTAATTTACTTAGCCTCTAAGCTAGATCTCTTTCCTTTTCTTCCATCCTCAGTGCAGGCACATAAACACAGTATTCTATTACTCCCCCTCCCCGCAAAAAGAGCTCAAACCAGAAGAAATTGGGATATACATTAAGAAAATTGGCACAAGAAGAATACATCTTTCTTGGAATTTCCTTAAAGATTCTTTTTCCTTGAAAAGAAAGCCAAACTGTAAAGTAAAACATGCTCCATTGTTAATAAACAGAAACCTTGAATATCTAAAATTCAGTTATTTTCCAAGACACACTAACGTTTTGCTCTGTCTGCTTTTCTTAATGTGCACATTTCTCTGAGTCCAAATCCTCATTGTGGGAAACATTTACATATCCGTCTCCGGGCTCCAGGGTTTCCTGGGCAGTGAAATATGTGCTTAGTGGTTTCAGAAGCACTAGCTCTTAACTCATTTCACCAAAAGCAGTAAATCTTTAAAAATGAAATTTTCCAGGCACTTGGACCCTAAATCAACCTTGTGGGGATAGATGCATTAGAATCGTCTCAGCCCGAGAAGGTCTTACAGACTTTAAAAATGTCATCAGCCAGTCCCCTGTGCAGCCTGGCTGGTGACACTACATGGTGTGGCAGGAGTGGCTGAAGAATGACTGTCCAAGGCTGTCTTAAACCTTTATTAAATTTCTCATTTTCCGGCAGCCTCATCCCTCGTAGGCCTGGAGTCTGTTGATTGCTGTTAATTTGTTCTCCTTAAACTGGTCTCCAGGCCATAGCTGTGTTTTCAACAAAGTTTGGCTCTGTGGGAAGATTCAGGGCTGGTGTGGGGGCAGAACTCCCACTGTGGCTGCCACCCTCTGGCTTGTCGAGGTCAAGTTCTGTGCTCACCTTTGCACCTGGCCTTCCGGAATCCAGCCCTGCTTTCTGCTCCGTCCATTACTTACAGCCCCAACCTCAATGCCACCCCTTCCCAGCTGTGCCGTCACAACCAGGGCCCGTCTCTGGCCCGCGCTGACTTCAGGCACATACTACATCTTCCCCGGGGTCTTGACCAGCTAAACAAATTGGGACAGGGAGTCATAGAACTGCTGCATCTGAAAACCAGGAAGAATATTGGGAATTTTCTAGTCTGTCCTCTCTCTATTCAGATGAGGAAATTTGGGTCCAGAAAACATGTCAGTGGCCTGCTAATGGTGAAGGCCGCATCAGAGATGACAGTGGGACTGGAGTGAGAACTATGACTTTATGGAACGACTTGTATTTGGGGTATTTAATAAAAATTTCTCTTCCTGTTAGGTTTGTCAGATGATCGTTGGTATCTGCAGAACTAACACCCCAGCATTCCAATTTAAAAGTCAGCTTTGAAAGGATTCAGTGGAAAAGGGTGATAGTACCCTAATTTATGCCAGCTTCTGCTTATGATTATTGTATATTAATGACAAAACTGTAAGCTTTCCAATGCCTGGATTGGGCATGGTGGAATGACAATATGCAGTTTAAGGTGACTTGTGGCAACTTGGTACGGACGCTGATAAAGTTTCTTTTTCTTCCTATGATGATTTGTTACACAAAATGAACCTAGAAGGGGCCCTAAAATGTGTAGTACACTTAAATTTTGTTTGTTTTTTTCACTAATGCATCACCTATAAAGGGACAACATTATAGACAATAAGATCAGTAACATTTGCACACAGAAGGCTATCTGATAGATTTTTAAGGTGGAAGGAACTCTGTGTTGAATAACGTGCAAAGAGTTAAGGTGGACTTTTTGCTATTTATTAAATCACAAGGTAACTTCTGTGCCACCTGGGCCGGCAGAATGTGCGGTGCCTTTGCTGAGATCGTTTCTGACAGTGCAGGGGTTCTCAGCCGGACTGAAACCGGCCCTTCCTTCCAGGCAGGGCGTCTAACCGCCACACTGGAGGCACAACAGCATTTCAGACCCTTCCTTCGTCTTTTCTTCCAGGCTCTGTGGCTACCCTCCTTTTTATGATGAAAATGACTCCAAGCTCTTTGAACAGATCCTCAAGGCGGAGTATGAATTCGACTCCCCCTACTGGGATGACATCTCAGACTCTGGTAAGTCTGTTTGGCTCCTGGTCCACGGCCCAGCAAAGTTACATTCAGACCACCTGACCACAGCAGGCCCAGGACGGGGGAAGAGGGGTTCAGGATGCTCTGCACTTGGGCTTGACTTACAGAGTGAAGGACAGACTTGGGACAAGAGGCCCAAATCAAGCCATGGGACAGGGACTCGCTCCAGCACCCAATCCTAACCTTGCCCTGATCTGGGTGCCCCGGGAGTGCTTACTCTGTGCCGAGCACCGTAAGCCGTATACACGTGCTGCCTCACTCAGTCCTCAGGACCACCCATCAGATGGGATCACCATTATCACCATTTGACAGACGAGGAAACTGAGGCCCAGAAGGTAAAATAACTTGTCCCAAGTCACACAGGTAGTGAGTGGCAGAGCTGGCTCTCGATCCTAAGCCCCACTCCAGAGCCCACCCTCAGCTACCGTGCCACACTGAAATGTTCCCAGGGAAGTCCTGTATGTCTTCCTCGGGGGTAAAGATCAAAACCAAGACCCGTGTAAACTGATGGACTTTCTCAAGCTGATATGAAGGGGACAGTGGGAATCCTCCTTCCTATCAGAGAGGGTGGTAGAAGAGTTAAATAGAATAAGAAATGAAACAGATCTTTATACTCACCGTTGAACTACTCAAATATTGCATTTTATTATTTGTGTTATTTCCTCCTAACTGGAAACATTCCGTTTCTTTCCTCACTCTTCCAAAACCTGGAGTACAGTTCTCCAAGGCTCGCAGGAAAGAGCCACATGGGTAATATTTTACTTCTGACTTGGGAAGGGCACGGATTTCCCCTCGAAGCCCGGGCCTATGGGCAGCGAGCTCCCTACAAGGCTGCAGATTTCCGGCCTGGGCCACGGTATCATCTTCTGATTCTGTGACCCGGTCTCACATGTTCTCAGTGTCCTGCTGTGGGGTCGTACCCCATCCTGGGCTTCCAGACCCTCCCTACTTCCCACACGGGTACATCATGCTGTGTCACCAGTCCAGGACCTGGCCGGCTTAGCAGATGCTCCAGGGGCTTTGTTGACTCCGTGACATGACATCTAAAACACGGAGAGGACATCAACCCAACAGCTCCCTATGGCAGCAGTGAGTGGAATGAAAGGCTCATGATGACAAAGACGTTTCATCTATGAACCAGAACTGTCACTAGCTACCAGAGGAAAGGAACTTCGAGTTGGGGAGGCAGGGCCCCAGGCCTGGCTTGGCCACCTCTTCATTGGCAGCCCCCCATTCAGAGTTCCGAACCTTGGTTTCCCTTTTCCCCAGATGCTGGTACCTGTGTCCAGGGTACTATAATACCCGTGGAGTGCTGGTCTCATAGTTTCCGTGCTACACACAACACTCTGAGAGACCCGCTGGTCTCATACCTCAAGCCACAGACTGACTCCTTTCCTTGTGCCCTTTCTGAACAGCGAAAGACTTCATTCGGAATCTGATGGAGAAAGACCCAAATAAAAGATACACGTGTGAGCAGGCAGCTCGGCACCCATGGTAAGAAAGAGCACCCACGAGAGACCGTGTATCTACTGCTGTCCCTGGGGGGAAACCTCCTGTTGGCTGTCACTAGCTGTGAAAGCCACCGTAACGACTGCATTTCACTTTGCCAGTGGCCTTAATCCTGTCCACATGCCAACACCTGAAATCTTTTGTTCATTCAGGCTCGCTCTTCTAAATGCACTAATGACAAGTTAAGTGTGCAAAAGATAGCTGTAGCTTTCTCGTTTTACATGACTTTTTTTTTTTTTGGATCATTTTTATTGAAGGTAATTGCCCAATAATGCATTAAGATGGGAGTTTTATTCCTCAAGTTTATTACTCAGTAGCTAAATGAATTATTATATATATTTTTTCCTTTTCACATGCTTTTCATTTTAGTGTTTATTCAACTCCAGAGGGACTAGTTGGCATTTTATGGCATTCTGTACACATATAATCAATAAAATATACTTAAAAAAATTTTTTTAAATAATTGAGATAGATAATGCATGTAAAGGGTCTGGCACAATGTCTGGCATGTAGTAAATGCTTCATGAAACTATTATTACTGAAGCACCATGAGCATCCATTTTGAAACAAAAGCCCGGAGTAGTAAAACATGTAGTATAATGAAAATAAATTCCCCCAGGAAGCACTCTAGAAAACTGTCCCCGTGTTTATTCCACCGTCTCCCATAGCATTTCCTCCAGGACCTCATGTGCTGGTTATCCCCCCAAAGAGGACCTGCTCAGGGTAGTGCCATGACCCAGTGTCACAGTATTTTATTTTATGGTAACAGCTGTCATTTATTGTCCAATTTTGTTCCTGTTATGTTCCAGGTACTGTACTAATTGCATTAAAAGAGCATTTCATTGTGTTCCTTTCTAATAACCCTGTAAGGTAGGCTTTATCTGTATGTCAGTGGTAAGGAAAGGGATTTGGAAAGATAAAGTAACTTAACCAAGGCAGTACAACTAGGTATCGGCAAAGCCAGAACTGTCTCAGCCAGAACTGTGGGATTCCAAAATGGATGCTCTTCACCGCCATGCAGATAGGAGGTGTAAGAGGGAAGGAAGGACTGGGCTGGAGGGGGCAATAAATAATTTTCTGAATAAGGAAGCAGTTTGGATTATATCTCACCTTGATTTTTTTTTTTTTTTGGACACTAGGTCAAAGTATGTGACCATAAAGAGAGCAGTCTTCTTACTTACTTTATAAACAATAAAACTTTAAATCTGTAAGACTTTTCCCCCCAGTTTTATCGAGATGCTATTGACATACAACACTGTGTAAGCTTAAGGTGTACAGCAGAATGACTTGACATATGTATTTATTGTGAAGTGATCACCACGAGAACTTGAGTTAACACCCATCACCTTATATAGTTACAAAAAGTTGCTTTTTCCTTGTGATGGGAACCTTTAGGACACACCATACAGTGCTGTTAACCGTAGTCATCACATTATTGTACATTACATCCCTGGTACTCAATTATCTTATGTGTATGAGACTTTTGGGATTATCTTATAAAGGAAGAAAATGCCTTCAAAGGCAGGGAAGTGATGTACAAATACTTTTGTTCCCTAATCCGGCCTCCCTTCATGGAAGGCAGGAGGGAGGCCAGTTAAAACCCAGTTTATCCTTCACCAACCATTTTTGAAAAACCAAAGAAGGGAGAGGTCCTTTTTACTGCGGAGCCCAGAAGAGGGACACAGGGGGCTCAGCAGACTCAAGAAGGACTTCACAGAGGTGCTGAGCCTGGCGCTATGTGAACCCTTTCACCAGGCCATCAGGACAGGGAGGGGATTCCAGGCCAGGTGAGCGACCTGGGCTACGTGTGGGGCTTTCACTGCACGGCCATCCCTTGTGCCAGTAAGAGGGACCAAGGAGCGAAGCTGGAGGTGAGATCAGAAAGGACGCAGACCTAGGGTTCTGGCATGAGTCCTGGTGTAGCCTCCTGGAGTTCGAGTCCTGATTTCACCACTATTACTGAGTAGCGGGCTAGCTTCTCAGTGCTTTGGGTCTCCCCTGTAGAACTGACATCATAAATAACAGCAGCAGATACCCTACAGGGCTTTCATAGAGATTAAAGGAGATAATATATACAAGAAGGAAAAGTACCTAGTGCCTAAGGAATCTCCCATCTATATGAGTTACTGTTATTTTAGTGTGGTACTAAGGAATTTGCATTTTTCTCTTTGGACAGTGGAGGCCCCTGGCAGATCTGAAGCAGGGTAATCAGATTTGCATTTCAGAAAGCTCAACCTGGCTGCCCAAGAGAGGATGACTTGTGGAGAGGGGCGTGGAGGGTGGCCGAAAGGTGCAGACGGGAGGTCGAGAGAAGCCTCACCCAGAGAAGGGTTCGGGCCTGCCCAGTGGCACAGGGGTGGACAGGAATGGAGAAGACCACAAGAGGCACTCCCGTGGCGGGGAAATTGTAGGTCTTGGAGCACTGTGGGTGGGGTGAGGCAAAGAGAGCGGTCAGAGGTTCTTACCGAGTTTCCAGCTTAGGGGACTGGGAAGAGGACTGTGCTAGGAGAGCAAGCAGGCTTGTGTGAAAGAGAGAGGAAGGCGCGGGGTTGTCTAAATGGAGATCGGTAGCGCGTACTTTGCTGAATCAGCCTCGAGCTCGGGGGTTGGGGGCGGGAGCGGGGTGGGGGGGCAGTTCAAGCAAGAGAAGAAAGCCTGAGGGCAGCCTGGGTCACAGTAAGACGCGTTAGCCTGTGAGCTGAACAAACAGGTGCCTTCTTCAGACGTGTTTTCCTCCACCCCACCCCCAATATTTTATAATTTTTACTATTCATTTCAAAATCCCCAAGAAATCAAACGTTGTAAGTGATTCTTAAAAAAAACATGCATTTGACTCAAGCATCATTGAAACACCCCACGTGCCTGCCCGTATGATATACCTGTTTCTTTTATGTAAAATTCCTCGGCGGAGGAGAGCGCGGATTCAGCTGAGAGCTGGCAGGGCGTGCCGTGACTGTTCCAGTGATGTGTAGCTCCGCCCATCTCACCGTCCTGGAGTCCACGGTCTCGGCACATCAGCTCCCTCCAGAAGGCAGCTTCTTTTATTCTGCATTTGTTCGTCCAGCTTAGTCAAGCCCTTTGGAAGTTACAGATGCCTTCCCTGAGCCTCAAAATAGACCGCCCCAGGCAGGGGAGGGCTCCTGGTAGGGGCAGTCAGCCCATCTTACCAGGTGTCTCCTGAACGCCTCACTGGCGGCGCTGCCTTTCTCTTGGTGGCGCATGGAAAGGAACCAGCAGGCGGCTGGCTGGTGGCCAGAGAGCAGGGCATGGAGAGTGGCGTGTGGGAACCCACCCCTGGTTACGAGGAAGCACCTCAACAGGGTTCACTGATCCCGTTCAGACTATCCTGAACCTCAGTCTCCAGTTTCAGTGACAAGCAAACTAAAATGATGGTCCTGGGCATCAGTGCCTCAGGTGATACAGTGGCCCACAGCAATGACATCGTGCCCATGTTCGGGACCTGGTGTGTCAACCAGGCCAGAGTGGCACCTGCAGCCCTCTTCTCAGTATTCACGGAGACCCTTCCCATCGTCTTGTCTCCATCCAGCCAAACTGGGATTAGGACCCAGCCCAGGAGCCTGGGAAACCCCTGACTGAGACCTACACAGGCATCGCCAAGCCTGTCTTAAGCAAGTGGCTAGAAAAACGCAAAATCAGAGCCACAGAGGTAGCGCAGCCTTTGTATAAAACACAAAAATGCCAAAAGGCAAGGAGAGATGAGTTCGATGCTCTGTGTGTGGAGGAGGACAAAGTGTGATTTATAACATTTGTAATACTTATAATAAACACTATCTGCAGTGTTGGAATAGAGGTAAAAACTGCAAAGGCAGGGAGAGTAGGAGATCTGAATGAAATGTGACTGTCCATGGCTTTACGTGTGTGTGTGTGTGTGGTGTATATGGATTTATAAGGAGATTCTCCTGTGTCGGAGGCCTTGTGCATTCCTAGGACAATTGAGATGACAGCTAAGGCTCCTTCCAATTCTAAGATTCCACGTCTCCCTTCTGTTGATGAATAATGCTAGAGCTAATAGCACTGAGCATCATGAGCATCACATGTTGTCATGGTAACCTTCCTGGCTCACTGTGAGCAGCAGGTCCCCTTCCTTTGCAATGCCCATGGGAGGAAGATCCTGTGCTGGCAGGTCCAGGGTGGCTGCACCCCCGGGACAACTGCCCAGCAGGAGCCCGTGGACCACTGTCCTCTGCCCTGCTAGATTCTTTCCTAGCACAGTGTACCCTAGCACTGTAGGGAGTGAGCACAGAACATTCCTGAAATAATTGGAAGTGTTCATTTCCTTTCCATCTGGACCCACGCTCACCCACGGAGAAGGGAGTCTCCCTGCCTGCTCACCGGTCTGTTTGGTTTGGAGCGTGGCTCTGCCCTGCGGCCGTGCTCAGCCCCACGAGTTCCATACTTCCTACCACTTCTGTGCGGCTGCTTCCAAGAAAGAACTGGCCACCGACAAGTTGGAATGCCCTCCTTTTCTGAGGATGGAGCTTTTATAAAGAGTGTAGGAAGAAATACTCACACAAGCTCTCCAGGGGAAGAAGCCTAATAAAGATGTCTGCAGCCCCCTGGCCTCCTCGTTACTCTGGTTTGGGATGGTGTGCCCACTCAGATATCCTGTTTCTACTCACTGTGTGTGTCTGGGGGACGGGGGTGATTGACAGTTGCTGGGAGTGGAAATCTGGTTCATGACAGGTTCGGAGTGTCCTCTTGGCTCAGTATCTTCAGCCCTACTGGGAAAAAGACAGGAATCTACATGGGGGAACTGCTTTTAGTGGGACATCAGACTGTATTCAAAACTTAGGCCCAGGCTGACACAAACTTATTGTCCAGCCCCTCAACCATGTTCTCAGTTCTAAAGTGAAAGGTTGTGTACATAGAAACATTTTTTTATCCAGGGATTATTTCTTGCCTGAATAAACCCTAAGTGTCCCCCTTTCACTTCCCAAAATGGTTGGACTTAATAGTCCGGCATCCAGGCTATTTTGTGTCCAGGACCTTCTGGGTCTGGGAGACAGCAGATGTCCCCCCATACCCTCCAGCCAGAAAGGATGGTCAGTGTGCCTTGCATCTGTCTGCCCTTTAACTTTTCCAAGATGCAATAAATTATTTCTTAGGCATCAGGTATCAGCCTAGAATTTCATAGTTTGCCGAAAAGGAAAGGGAAGACAGAAGGATCCAAACCCAGAGGACTGAGTGTTAAATATAGCTTCCTCTGAATCTGGGGGAAAGGCCAGTGGTTGAATGTAGAGGGAGGATGGCGTGGGCTCGAGAAGGGATGTGTGGGAGAAGAATGGGCTGTGAGTGACCTCCAGGTGATTACGGAGACCAGAGACTGGGCGGTTGAGAACTGAGAGAGAAGCAGGGGGAGGGGTGTAAGATGGGGTGGACATAGAGGGAGGAAGTTATAGGGTGAGGGGGATCTCTAAGGACAGGAGCAAACCTACCTTCTTTGCTAATAGAAGGCTAAAGAACAAGCAAGAACTAATGCCTAGTAATATCAAGGACCCAGTTGAATGTAAAGTGGATGTGGTCCTGGCATTTATGAGAGCTGATCTGGGAAGTTCAGGGGTCGATGTGCCAGGCAGAGCTGAGCTAGGCTGGGAACCCTCTCACTGAGCACAGAGAAGGTGCTGGGGTGTGGTCATCGGGGAACGGAGCCAGTGGAATGCTGCAGAGCTTAGTTCAGCCTGGATAGAACCAGAAGGGAGCTATGGGCCCACCGATGTGAGCCGGTCCCCGGGCTAGAGGGCCCAGAGAAAGCAGAGAGAGGGGCCTTGGGCAGGAGGAAGCTGGGAGGAAGGCCCTGGGAAGGTTCTGGTGGTCAGACCAGGCAGGGAACACATTTGAGACAGTGCAGGTGAAGGGCTGCGGGTAAAAAGCTGCAGGTGCGGAAGGAGGGAGAGGGAGAAAGTTGTGTTGTCATTGTGGATGTTGCAGGAATGGGGGTCAAAAAAGGACAAAGTGAGAGCCAGGCAGAGGTCAACCACGAAGGTGCTGACCCATCCTGGAGCGGCTGCAACATGTAGAGACTGGACGGGACCTTGAGTGCGGCGGTGGGGGTTGTGTGCGGTCAGACAAGAGCCACCCCCGGGAGGGAGGGCAGTGGCAAGCCAGCCTCTCTGTGAGCCTCGGCAAGGGGTCAGGATGAGGAATCTCCCCAGGAAAGCAGGGTCAATGTCAGAGTCTCAAGAAACCCTTTTGAAGAAGCTTCTTCGCCTGTGTTTCAGGATCGCAGGCGACACAGCCCTCAACAAAAACATCCACGAGTCTGTCAGCGCCCAGATCCGGAAGAACTTCGCCAAGAGCAAATGGAGAGTAAGTCCCGCGTCGATCAAAGTCCTAGTGAGTTTAGCCACTCCTGTGAACACTTGCTGTGCAGTCTGAGCGCCTTTTATTTGAAGGGCTACTGCCACCTGTGTTTGAAGACCATCCCTAGAACCTCATCCAGATAATTTTGCTAGTTTTCACCAATAACGATGAAGACTTGGAGTATCGTGGTGTGAGAGGAGTGAAGTCTGTGACTTAATATTGCCCTTCTGTGAGTCAAAAATAGCAATAGTGCCAGGTCCGACTTGTTCACTGGGTCATAACGTGACCCCTGCTTCCCCTGTGGCTGGAACTTTGACCAGTCGACTCGTAATAAAGTGACATGAAAGGGAAACCAACAGGAAATCTGAGCTGAAGTCGTCCCTACTTTCTGGTAAAAATGTGATGGATGTGAACCATTGAGGTTTTGTGATCACTGACTGGCCACCTAAACCATGTTTTCTAATCAGCATAGGTAGTTAAGTGCCAACAGTGAGAGACCATACAGAAGCTATTAAATTAATTCCAGTGACCTCCCGTATTCAGAGGAAATGCTATGATTTAGGGCAAAATCGCCAGTGATGGGAAAATTAAAATTACTTTAAAATGTCATTATTTTAAGGTATTATATTATTATGACTTTTATTCTAAAAGTCACTTCTCTCAGGTTATAGAGAATTGGTTTACATTTATTCTGTATGTGTATTATAGAAGAAGACTATTTTTTTATCTCCAAAATATATTTTGATCGGGGGAGGGGCAAAGGCATTATTATACTTTTGGAAGAAGGGGGTAATATAAATTTTCTTTCTAGAGTGCCATGAGGACATTTTCAGAAGTTTGAAATACTTAGGGTAAGAGGAAAAAGAGCATGGGACAGTCTGCGTCTTTTTCACTAACTGGCATTATTTTGTCTGCTTTTTTCCTTTCTTAAATTTCAGCAAGCATTTAATGCCACAGCCGTCGTGAGACATATGAGAAAACTGCATCTTGGCAGCAGCCTGGACAGTTCAAATGCAAGTGTTTCGAGCAGCCTCAGTTTGGCCAGCCAAAAAGACTGTGCGTATGTAGCAAGAATACAGTTTACCACTGACATTTAAGACAAATCTGGGATAGAGAGGAGGGCACTGTCACTTGCTGAGAACCTGCTGAATGTCAGGAACTGGGATAATTTATAACCTTCCCAACAGCCCTAGGACATGATTTAATTTTTAAACAGGTCTTCTTCTTATCAGATTTATTGGGGTAACATTGGTTAATAACATTATATAAGTTTCAGGTGTACATCTTTAGACTACAATGTCTTTATACTCGATTGTGTACTCACCACCTGCAGCCAAGGCTCCCCCTTTTGCCTTTTACGTGGCCCCTTTTCCCTCTTCGTCCTTCCCACGTCTTCCCTTCTGCCCAGCAACCACCGCACTGTTATCTATGTCTCTGAGTTTGTTTCTCGTGTGTCTGTCTGTTTGTTGCTTTCTGTTTTATAACCCACATCCGAGCGAAGTCATAAGGCCTGTGTCCTTTTCCATCTCATTTATTTCCCTTAGCATGACACTTCCATGTTGTCACAAATGGCAATATTTTGTCCTTTTTGTGGCCGAGTAGTATTCCGTTGCATATAGGAACCACATCTTCTTTATCCAGTTATCCGGCAAAGGACACTTAGGTTCTTTCCCTGTCTTGGCCACTGTGAATGGTGCTGCAGTGGACATGGGAGTGCATATAGGAATAAGTGTTTGTAATTTTTTCAGGTAGATCCCCAGAAGAGGCGTTGCTGGGTCATATGTACCCTATTTTTATTTTTTTGAGGAACCTCCATACTGTTTTTTATAGTGGCTACACCAGTTTACATTCCAATAATTAATTATTATATATTCACACAAACCTAGGCACTGTTATTTCCATGTACAGGTGAGGAATCTGCTTCAGGCTCGTGTCCATTTGGAGAAAAGCCCAGACACTTTCTGACCTATCTCCCTGCCCCCTGATTTGCTTGTCCTTGTAAGGCACTCTGAGGAGTTGAGGAAGGGAAGCAGAGACCCTTGATGGCCTGATTTCGTGGACTCTTCATACATATTTTTTGATGAGGATGATGATCATTGGAGCTGATTTACATAAAATGTATCAGCTTTACAATCGAAGTAATAGTAACAGTATTTCATTGCCCTTCACCTGGGCATGGAATGTCACTGGTCATGC
The DNA here is from genome assembly GCA_004026545.1 of Mormoops blainvillei. NCBI lineage: Eukaryota > Metazoa > Chordata > Mammalia > Chiroptera > Mormoopidae > Mormoops > Mormoops blainvillei. The sequence continues at coordinate 77,035 of PVJD01006240.1, forward strand.
CACTGAAGGCGCACTTACACTCTCGTTGTTCCTCCCTCTCACTGCCCCCTCTGTATCTTTATCTCGCTCTCCTGTCGGGCCATTCCAGCGGCCCCTCCCCGCTTTAGAGCAGTGGCCACGATCTTCCCCATCGGCCCTCATCTCCCCAGCCGTTGGACACTCATCTGCTTGGTTCATTCCGGGCATCACATTTTTTCCCATTTCCCTCAGAAAGAAAGGTTTCCTTCACCACTAAGTAATCCTTCCATCTCATTCCGGAATGTTCAGTTCTTCCATTTATCTGAGAAGTCTCCCTGAGTGTCCCCGGCCCAATGGCACAGCATTGTAGACCCACATTACGGTTCACATCGATCCATTCCACCCTCCGCTGAAAGGGAGCCCTCAGTCGATCCTTTCTTCGAAGATTCACACAATGGCTGTGGTGGCGAAGCCATCATTATCACTTACCTAATGGATCTTCCAGGCCTGCAAAGGTCATGGAGGGAACACATTACTGGAGCGTAGCTGCTGCGGGCTCATCCGCAGCCAGACCTTCCGGTGCCAGCACATCTGCTTGGGAAGCATTGTAATGCGGCCTGTGAGGAATGTTTTCAGGCCTGGGGGCTGCTGTGTTTACACAGGAATCGGTAAACACAGAGGTGGATTAAGGTCAGTCGAGGCCCCCGGGGCACAGAGGAAAATATTGGGCCCCCTAAAAAAAAGAGAGAGAGACAGGAAAAATAAAAATACATGCCTTCAGAAGTCAGGGCCCAGGGCGCGCGCCCTGTGCGCCAGCCATTAAATCCGCCTCTGGGTAAACAGCCCCATTTCAATGCGCTCCGGTCACAAATGCTTCTTAGTCTTGAGTACAGCCCACACACGAAGCAGGGGTCATGAGGGGATATATCCCATTCTTTCTTCATTCTTAAAATAACTACTTCATGAAGCTGCTGTAAAAAAAAACAACAACAACAACAAAAAAAACAGTTCTCACAATGGCAGTGGGTATTTAACACCTAGCCAATGCCTAGTATATAGTAAGTGCTCAGTAAATGGAACCCATCATATTATGGTAACTAAATCATGTCATAGTTGAATGCAAAGCAGTTATAATGAAAAAAGGAGGGAGGAGTTGAGTGTAAGACGAAAGCATTCTGGACATACCATAAATGTTTTCCTATGGGTAGGTAAAAATTTAGAGTCCAACATGTAGAAGTTTGGCCCCCGCACAAACCCTTGCAGTAGGAAGGAGGAGTATTTCCTTCTGAAGTTTTGAATCCTTGTGTCCACTGTCCCTGCAGGTCTGGCACCCTCCACGCTCTGTAGTTTCATTTCCTCTTCGTCAGGGGTCTCAGGAGTGGGAGCGGAGCGGAGACCGAGGCCCACCACTGTGACGACAGTGCACTCTGGAAGCAAGTGACTGGCTCTGGAGGTGGGGCCCAGGGGCGGGGCCTCAGGCAGAGCCAGGGAAGGGAGCCCCCAGGGGCCACCAGTGCCACCAGCCACTCCAGAGTGATCCCACCTTGCATGGTGCACCTTCCTGCACAGGACTGGAAGACAGAAGTTTTTTTATGGCCATATTTTATACTGCAATTCTGAAGTGTTCATTTCTCATAAACTGTACTGACTCAAGGGAGCTGATTTAATAGGATCTGGTGCTGTACATATGAATCTTGCAAAGCTCTAATGGAACGACCTTTCTTTGTCCTCTCCCCAGCTGCTGTCATTTCTGCTCTTCTCGGTATGGGTGACCGTCTATGGTTGTACTTTTTCATTAATGACAAAAAAAGGTTTCAACTGGATTATTTAAGTATTGGTAAATATTATGCATTAGGGTTTATTTTTTCCTTTCAAGATATATGTCCTTGCCATCCGTACTTCTTGGTTACATGACCTATATCTTTTGCTCGTCAGTAGTAGAGTTCTATGTTAACCGTTATGCAATGTTGTTTCCTCCGAGTCGAATTTCCAGGTATTGAATATGTTTTGAATTTCTAATAAGAGGATTGAGCATCTGCCTCCAAGGTGAAGAGTGCACTTTACTTCCATCCCTTCTCTCTGCCCCGCCCTCGGAGGGGCAGCGCTCTACGGAGACACCCAGCGGCTCTGCAGGCCTGTCTTCTCTCTGGGCACTTGGGGAGGGGACCCACGGAAACCCTTCCTGGCAACTCCTCCAACAACCCCCACCAACCAGAGAAATCAAGGGGCCTCTTGCCATCGGCGTTCAGAAATTAAGAAGCTTGCTCCCCCGAAACTAAAGGCTGACCTTTAGAAGCTAGACTTGCTGTGAAGGAGATACCCACCCAGCAGATGTGTAAAGACCTTTCTCACAAAAGGAACGAGATGCCATTCCGTTTAAAGGGAACTTTCCACGCTGCTTAGTGCCCATGAGGGGTAACCCATGAAAGCTCTGCTCTCAGCTATGCAGTTTTCAAATTAATCTCTTTCTCTTTGTTTTTTAAAAATGCATTTCTAATCTCACACTTAAAATGACCTCCAACTCACATAAGTTGTTTCCGCCTATTTTTACTCTGTTCTTGTACAAATATTATCTGGAAGAGGAGAAGGAAATGGCCTTGGAAAAGAATCCATTTATCTGGGGTGGTGAAGAGGCACCCTGCCAAGCAGGCAGGGCACTGGCTACAGTGATGGCCAGAGACCGTCTCAGCCAGACTCAGCTGGCCCTCGAAGCTGTCCCTCTGACCAGGGCTATATGAAAACCAAAGACCTGTGATGGGCGGGGGGGTTGTCACCAAAGGTCCCAGTTTGCCAGGGACTGAAGGATTTCCCGGGGTACAGGACTTTCAGTGCTGAAACTGGCAATGGCCCGGGCAAACCAAGCCATGTTGCTCACCCACGTGGTGGATAGGTGTGCCAGGTAGAGCAAGCGCAGTGTGAAGTCCAGGGCAAACCACTTTTCAAAGAGAATTCAAGGATGCTGTCTTGTAGAGGCAAGCAGGTGTCTCCAGATGCCAACTTTGCAAAAGCCCCTCTGTCGATGGCCAGGCAACGCCATGAGCCTGCATCCCGCACAGTCAGCTCGAGCCCATCGTGCGTCCCTGCGGGTCTGCTGTTGTCCTCATGCCCTGCTCCTGCAGTCGGCCAAACTTGGCAGGTCCTGTTGGTCAAGCCATCTTCATCACTTGCACACCTTTGCCTGTGTCCAGGCCAAATGTTTAGGGATAGCCTCCCCAACACACACACACAGAGTTATTAGGTTCAGAGCTCCATTCCGCCTCCTTTAGGATGGCAGTGCAGGTTTGCATAAGAGCAGCTGGAAAGACAGGCAGCTGGTCTATCCTGTTCCCACATACGTCATAGGCACTCGGCCCCTGGGCAGGAATCCCATTTGGCAACTGCCACACATGCAACCAGAGTAAAATCAGGCTATCACTCTTCGAACTCTGTAAAAAGCCTTGAAAACTATGAAATGACAACAGACCCAGTGAAGAAACAAGCGTCAGCTGAGTTGGCTATGTATCAAAGCCATCCCCCCAACCTTCGTGCGATAGCATGACTCTTGTAAATGTGAAGAAAACCTGAGGAAGATGAGCCGTCTCTCTGGGAGGGTTAGCAGGATATTGGTTATTAACAAGTGTAATGGAACATTTAAGTTTCTACAGTATAAGAAAACAAGCAATTGGATGCCATAGGGGTGAAAATTTGCCTGAATTTCGTACCCGTCCCGTGTCCTTGGTACTGTGCGTGGTACGCAGGCAGTCGCATTGGGAAAGCCACATTTGAAGCCACATTCTATGATTGGTGGTTGCATTATTTTCTGGAGCTGATATGTGGTGTGCATGTTGTATTCACTTAGTTTGCAAGTACGTCTTACCTGAAAAGTGCAGAACAGCTGAGAGATGGGCCCTGCCGCCGGGACCCTCCTTGAGGTGTGGGTCAGCTCTTGGGCATGCCTGGCCTGAAACACATCAGGACTCAGTCACATAGTGCCTGGGGATGGTGACTGGTTTCATCCCCAAGGTTGAACTTGACATCAGGAAAGTCCATACCATCTTGATGTCACCAGACTTAGATTATTTCTTACTCTTTTATGAAGAGGAGAAAATAATTGCCGCAGGGAAGAACTTTGGATCTTTCGAGAGAACATGAGCGGTATAAGGCGAGAGGTTCTCTTTTTCAGCTGTGTTTGGTATTCCTTATGCTTCGTTGCCACATGGAATGAGAACCCAGAATGTGCCTTTTGTTAAGACCTGCCAAGTGGGTGGCAAAGTCCTACTGATGTCTGGTTCCACCAACAGTAGCCGAGCATCTCACATGTGCTCCCGGCTTATACTTGCCCTCCAGCCAGCGTGTGGCTGAGACTGAGGGTGGACCACTGGCCCCATCACAGGCTTCCTTCCCACCCAAGCCCCCCATTTGGTCTCTTCACCTTCTTAGAGCAAGTGGATTTTTTCTCACTTGAATATTACATTTGAAATAGTGTCCTCAACTAGTCTTATCCCCAGCTGTCTGTCTGTGCCTCCTTTGCTTCCCTGACCTTCGTCTCACCACTGAGGCCGAAAGCAAAGCTAGCATTTGTCTGAAACAGTGAGCACGTGCCCCCACGCAGGTCCCAGACAGACCAGCAGCTTATCACTTAACCCGGCCCTGGGAACCCGGACGGCTCACTGCTGTCCCCCAGCATGCACGCAGGAGTCTGGAGCGTCGGGCTGGGGTCAGGTGGGAGCAGCCGGAGCTGAGAGGGGCTGGGTCTGCGCACGGTCATGGGACCATGGATGCCCTAGAGAAAAGAAAACACCCAGAGGGATTGACAGCCACCCAGGGCTGCTCCTGGCAGTTTCACCACCTCCTACGGCCCCTGGCTCCACGGGAGAATGAAGGGGTCATGTCCCCTCATGTTCCCTTCCCAAAGAAAACTATGCAGAAAGCATGCCCCAGAAAAGCGTGCCCCAGAAAAGCGTGCATGGCCCTGTGTTCGAGACTATGGCAGCGATTCCAGCCACTTCTAAAATCGCACCCAAGGAATGGAGCAGTTCCCCTGGGCACAGAGGCCTGACCTTCGAGAGGGTTTCCCTCTCCAGTTAGCTCTTAATATAGTGCCCCCGGAACTTGGCAGTCGGCTTGGAGCCAAAGAAGACACCTTCGGGCACTCAGGCCGGGCGCTGGCGCTGAGGAAGCATGGGCCGCCTAGTGAAAGGGATCGGGCCCGTGACCCTGAGACCCGGTTTCCCTGCCCGGCACTGATCTCATCCTGTCCCCTTGTCTACCTTGGTGTCCAACATGTCCTGGATGGATTGTAGGTGGGAGAGGGGGACTCCCCTTTAGAACAAAAGCCAAGGACAACAGAGATGAAGGGAGCCTAAGGGGCCCCCTCCTGAACGGCAACTAACCCTCTCCCGCAAGGAGTAAGAGCTTAATCTGATTAACCCACTGGGGTTTGACAGTTCATGAGCAGAAAGAAAAGACTGTATCCTAGTCGCGATAACTCAGCATTGTTAAGGCTTTGGCCTCTGTGGCCCTGTGGCCCAACCAGAGCCTTGGCGGCTATTGCTTTCACACTGGAGAAGCCACGCTGAACCGTCCTCACTCGAGGGCTGAAGACAGGAGCGCTGGGTGGCGGCCTCTGAGCTCCTGCAAGCAACGCACCCTGCTTTGTGCGATCTTCACGGCGCACCGTGGGGTTTCCTTTGGACTGGAGAATGGGAAGCAAGGGCTGGCAACGGGCAGCTCCTCCCACTTCCACGAACAGAAATGAGATGCGCTCTTCCCCAGGGTCGCACAGTCGCTTCTGGCCAATGAAATAAAGGTCCTCGGACTCAACCAGTGCACGAAGCCTTTGCATGTTCTTCTGAAACAAGGCCACTTCCCTGTTCTGTCTACTCACACTCAGCAGTTTGCCTTTTCCTTAACACATTCCAGACCAAAACACTGTTTAGTTTGTCTCCAAAATAAATGTGTATAACTGTACGAATCCACCATTCTTGGGGGCAGGGGTGGGGCGCCTGGTTTTCGTTGGGGACTTCGACTGTACCTGACATTGCAAAGAAAGCGTGCCTCCAAGTCCTTTGGTTTTCAGAATTGAAAATGTTGAGATAGAAAAGGTGAATCAGGCAAACAGATTCCTAGAAGGAAGGAGACCTTTCCTGAAGACTCAAGAAAACTAGTCTGTAGGTGAGCTAGCTACTGTGTACAGCAGACAGGGAGGAGAAAGAGGAAGATAGAGGTCCACGCCCCCTTCAGCCCAAACCTTCACTGGGGTCCCGGTGCCTCGCAATCTGCCCCCCAGGCGTCGGCACAGCCCCCCAGCCCCACTGTGAGGAGGGCCCTGCATGCTGGCCAAGGCCTGGCCCGCCACGGGAGGGCAGAGCAGCACCCCCGCCCCGACCCCGGCCTTCCCCGCACCGGCAGCGGGAGCAGCTCCGCTTGCAGCTCTGGGCCCCACATCGACAAACCCAAAGGCTGCGCGCCCGGTAGCCAAATCCACAGCATGTGGCTGCCGGGTCTGGTTTTGTGGACAAAGCAGAGTGTGGAATGGCTTCTCTGTACCTTTCTACACCAAAGGGACACACTGGCGTCCGCCCCGTGTACTAAAGCGCTTCTGCATTCGCCACGTTCATTTTTAACCTGTCGGTCTCCAAGGAACATCTACAATGATTATGACTTCTGATTATTTACTGAATTATTTCACTTAAAGGTGATTTTATTTTCTTATTGACAGGAAAAAAGAAAACAAGAGGAGTGTTCGAGACTTCGGTCTTAGCGATAAGATGTCACCAGGGACTCAAAAGCCCCAAACACTAGATAAATTATTTCTCAGAGGCAAACCTTAATCTGGACAGGCCGAGGTTCCTAGGCCCTCGGGGTGGGCCTGAACTTTGGGGGTCAGGGGAGCTGGGGCAGCACCGGCAGCCGGGCTTGGGAGGGAGGTAGGGGAGTGCTGTTTGTGCTCTTCCTCCCAGGGAACTTGGCCTTCAGAATGGTGTGAGATGCTGTCCAAATGGCAACAGACACACTTGGTTTTCAAAGAGAGCATTTATCTTAGTCCCACGTTCATGTTGGAAGACATAAGAGATGCATTCTGTCCAGAATCAAATTTGGGACAATTTCTCAATTGGCTTTAGTCACTACACACAGTGTCATCACCCTTCTTGCAGCTGTCCCAGCACTTAAGCATGTTTCCCAAAAGCTTCCGATGTCAAACCCAGGAATGTCCCCATGTCTATTATTGCCAGGCTTGCAATTGGTTCCACTTTTCCATGAAAACACGCTCGTCCAAAAGAAGGGAAACTGTGCATTTAGTCCTTGCATGTAATAAACTCTGCAAGAAGTTTAGCCCTCATAGGTTTGCGGCTCTGCAAAAAAATGTGAATGGGCTATGTAGCAAATGATTCTCTGCCTTGACAATCATGTACACATATCAAGATTTCTATCATAATGACAATGAGACTGATGACTTCTTGTTTTCCTCCAATAAAGACAATTAATCACCTTTAGATGTATGTGGTTTGTTTCCTCCCTAAGGAGCAGGAGGTGGGCGTCCCAGCAGCTCTCTCCTTCCTCTTTCTAAATTTTGATTTGAAGGGAAGGGTTTGAACTGAGCCCCCTGAAGCACATGAGGCCCCCTAAACACTTCATATCGCTGGTCCGATGAGCAGGAAGTACCGGGGGCAGACGGCGGGCAGAGCTTGGCAGTGGGGTATGGGGAGGGTGCCCAGGTTGACACCCTGCTAGACAGGAAAGCCCCCCCTTGGCCTCGCTGCTGCACAAGGTGGCCGGAGGTGAGCCCAGAAACTCAAATCACACTAACTAGATAGTTGCCATTTGTTTGGAGGGAAAGACGAAGCTAATGTCCAGGAAGCCCTCTCTGAGGAGGGGTCGAGAGGACTCACGCACACGTCTGTGTTTCCAGCACAGCCTTGGAGTGCTCAATGGCCAAAGGAAGGTTCTTTTCTGAGTAGAAGGCTGGCTGCTAACTTTTTCTTTGGGGGGCAGGGGGTTGTGGCAGACTTAGAGTTCATAGGTCGTTATATATAGAGGGGGGATTGGGTCTGATAACAATTCCTTCAGTCAAAAGAGTGGTCGTGTAGGGGTAAATATGAATTAATGTGTGTTATAGAAGTAGAGAGTGAACTCTGTCCCACACAGCCAGTATCGAGTGACAATAGCACGGGCCTTCACGGAAATACAGGCACGCCTCATTGTATTGCACTTCGCAGATACTGCATTTTTTCTAAGACCCTCCACCAGCAAAAAGATTATGACTTGCTTTAAGAGGACAAAAAAGATTATGTCCTCTTGCTTATATGGTTAGCATTTCTTAGCTATAAAATAGTTTTAAGTTAAAGTATGCACATTGTTTTTTTAGGCATCATACTATTGCATGTGTAATAGAATACAGTATAGTGTAAACGTAACTTTTATAGGCATTGAGAAAATTCATGTGACTCACTTTATTGTGATACTCGCTTTGTTGCAGGGGCTGGAACTGAACCCATGATACCTCCAAGGCCTGCCTGTATAGTATACACCATCTGATGTCTAGCCCTTTAGTTAATTATGCTTTCTCCCAGCCCAGACCCTAATTATGAGGTATGCCAACACGAAGAGGTCATTCAGTGGGTACATAGGTGACATTATTAATGCAGATTTTGTAGAACAGAACGTCTTTGGTAACTTAGGATTTATTAAAGAGAGGGCTCACCAGCCATGACTGAAAATTTGGCCGCAGCAACTGCACATTTGCATTGTGCAGTATAAAACTGATCCTAATAGAAAGCAGGCATTTATTAGGCCCTTAGAGTTGACATGTGTAAGGTCAAACTTATTTTCCGCCCAACTCCGGTCACATTGACCAGGCCAGCACCTCTGTCCCTCCAACATTCACTCAAGCCTCTTGTTGCACTAAAATTCACCCCAAATTTTCTAGATCTTCAGGTAAAAATTGGTCTTACACATTCTGATGTATATTGGTCATCAACTGTAATGCATTTAGAGGCTGACGGTACAGGAAGGAAAGGAAAGACTTTGGGCACAGTTACAGGATTGTCCATCCAGAAATGGGCCAGGCCTGACCCCAGCAGGCAGGAGCTCAGTGCTGAAAAGGGTGCCATGTGCACTCAGATCCTCCCAGCCCCCCAGGATGATAGCAGCTCTGTTTCATAGAGAAAGGTCCTGAGATCAGAATATCTTTGATTCTCATGCAGGCCAGGCCATTTAGCTGGACTAGTTGTGCCCTCTGGGATACGTGTGGACTTTTGCTGTACCAGTGCGCTTCCATTTGAGAAAGACCAGGACGAAGAGCTGTGGTGGGCCCCATTTTTTTAATACACCGGGTTGCAAAACCTGTGTTGAACTCCTAGAATGTATAATCTCCAGAAGAACACCCCTATCACCTTATCTCTTTATGAGAGAGAGAGAACACACGTGTCTGTGTGTGTGCACACGGACGCACCGCACCAGGGCTTCCAGCCAAGGCGCCTGGCAGTAGGAACTGCCCTCCAGTCCACATCCTCCGTGCAGGGCCGTGCACCCGGGCTCAGGGGGAAGGGTGTTTATTTATCCACCCAGCTTATACAAAGGTGCCATATAGCGGACCTGCTGGCTGGTGTGTGCCCAGTGGACTTACAGCTTTAGACCGTGACCTGTGGAACAACTGGAATTTTATCGGGTTTTCAAGGCTGGAAAGAGCTGCTAAACGAGAGGTAGGATCAAGGCCCAGGCTCCACAGGGAGTTCATCAGGCCTGTTTTGTTCCAGGAGGTGAGAGACGGAGAGGAGCATTAGCCTAGAAGAGGCTACCTCTAAGGGTTGATACGTGTAAAGGCACTTTACAGACCTCATTCGGTAGAAAATGGTGTTGGCTTTCTTGTCACACACAAGAAACCCAAAGAGAATTTTCCTTCATCTTGGGTCCACTGGCAGCAGTAAAATTCCACCTCGGGGCCCAGAGAACACACAAACCCGCGCTGGTCCGCCCCCCACGAGCTCCCATCAGTGCCTCGCGGGCGGGCCCTGTTGTTCGTTTTCTTCCTTTCGCTTATTTATTCACTCAACAATTCCTGAGCACCTACCCTAGCAACAGTTTTCACCCATGCTGAGAAAGCCGAGGTAGGTCTGACCTGTGCCCTCCTATGAAAGGCGCGCAAGAGTGGGAGCCCCGTCGGTGAGCCCGGAAGGAGGAGTAGAATTTCGACGGGAAGAATTAGTAAGAACAGTGTGAGAGAGCAGGGGGGCTGGACGCATGTATGTGGACGGAGTCAGACATGTTTCCTTGGGCCGGAGGGCCGGGTGTGAGCAAACCACAGGGAGGGAGGGAGAGGCCGGCTGCAGGGACTTTATTATGATCAACAATAACGCGATAGTAATGTCATGTATTGACCGCGTACTGTGTTCCACACACTGTGCTAAGTGCATTTCGTTGAATATCTCGTTTAACCATTAGCCCAACAAGGAGGCCGCCCTCATTGCCCAGATGAGTCCAGGAAGGTTCAGTGATTTGCTTGAGGTCAGCAGGCTTTCAAACTCAACTGGGGCCAACACTGAAAGCCATTCAGTCGTATGGCCTCTCGTGATTTGGTGTAGGTCACTGAATTTTAAACTACAAAATCTGGACTTCGCTTATTTAATAGGCAGCCAGGGACCATGGGCAATTATTTTGACGAGTGGCACAATACGATCAAATCAGTTAATATTTGGGAACATCAACCTTGCTAGGGCCGTTCTCCACCTCCACGAGAAAGTTATCTTCTTTCGTAGCTCGGGCCAGACTGTTGGGTCCAGTAACGAACCACAGAAAGTGTAGGCCTTGCTGTATAACCAGCCCGTGTTTTCTGTTCCTTTGTTCTAGTGCTCGGGGGAAATGTCGCAGGAGCTGGATTTCATCTAGAATCAGACGTGCAGACAATAATTATATCACCTCTGGGGTTTTGTTTGTTTGTTTGTTTTTGCAGTTAGTCTGCTCTCTTGTTCTGATTAATATCATCTCTGGCAAGTTCTGATCATACAGGCAGAGTTTCATCCCTGACATGCAGGCTCCCCGTCATTTGGCAGTCTCCTCCAAACCGGCTTCAAAGCTGATTTATTTTCAAGAAAGTGTCTCAGATCTCTTGTTTTCTTCCAGCCTCCCCTGAGAGGAACTGTGTTCAGCATGAGCTCATCTCCCTAATATGTTTCTATCAGGAAGCACAGACTCTTTTCCCAAAGACTGTTGGCCGGGAAAATGCAGTTCTTGGTCAGCTTATTAACTCTTCTTTTTGCCTACTTCTTGGCCCGTCTCTTCCCCTCCCTGTAATATTTCTTTAGCTTGAAATTACATTTTCTTGAGCATGTCAAGATCTATTTCCATGGGTCTTCCGGGGTCAGGGTCTTTATACCAACTCGCAGAGAAAGGCTCACTTGGGGTGCTGAGTCAGGAGCCCAGCCTGGACGGCATCACCCCGAAGAGCAACGGACCAGCCCTTCCAGTGAGGGCCAGCTGTTCCCCAGCACAAGCATGGAAACAGCTGGTTTTTGCACTCACCTAGCCCAAGGTGCTGGCCGCATGGCCCCCCTGGGGGAGAAGAGTATGCTTACTCGCTCAGGAGTAAGTCCTTAAAATTAATTTTCTTGTATCTGGACAGTAACCCCTACTGTGAATGGGTGTCTCAAGAGCCAGCTAGGGAAGGACTTCACATCGCCTCTGGTTTAGTTTCCCAGACTGCCCCGCAGGAGAGGCCCCCTCCTCGCTGTGCTCCTGGCAGAAGACTCCAGGCTGCCACTGCTCAAACTGCTGCACCCCAGGGCTTCTCAGTCTCCTCCCAGGGATCTCGCTAAATGCAGAGTCTGATGCGGCAGGTGATGCCCGTGCTGTGACCACCCTGGGGTAGCAAGGGGCTCAAAGAGATGCCTCGCCGGTTCTCCTCCTGGCCCGCACATTCGTATCACTGTGAGAATGGCTCAAAAATGCTAAGGCCCAGGCCAACTGAACCAGGCTCTCTGGAGAAAGGGGGCCCTCGGCGATTCTCAAGTGCAGAACCGCAGCAGCCCAGCCATCACACCTCCTATCTCCTCGAGCGAGAAACTCCATGGCTTGCAGCAACCCAAACCTGGCCAGTAGCTGTGATGGCCCGCTGCCCTCCTCTAAGAGCCTGTGGCGCCCCTTCTGGTCTGACTGATCTTCTGTCCTTTTAAAGCCCCCTAAACCCTCCCTCTGTGCCTTCAGGAGCTCTGCGACCCTCACCAGCAAAATCCCCTGTCGTCTACATGTGGGTGGAGAAGAAGAGAGGCATTTCCCAGGGCAGGGAGGACCCCCCTCCCCGGCCACTGAAGGTCTCACTGTAGACGAGACAACCCCCCAGCCCACCTGTGTGTACCACCCTGTGTTAGAACCACTGTGGGTAGATGCACTGTGGGAGATTGACTTACTCACACTCCCCCTCCAGCAGCGGGTGTTGGCCGCTGTTTTAAACTCCCTTTGAATATGAACTCCGTTGATCCTTTTAACAATCCTATTGCATAGATACTATTATATCTCCATTTTATAGATAACGAAGATGAGGCACCGAGATGTTAAGTCACTTCTTCCAGCTGTACCACGGAACTGGTTGTTATAGGCTGAATTAGGTCCCACCCTCAAATTCATATATTGAAGTACCTGAAAATGTGGCCTTTTTGGAAACAGGCTTTTTAGGGTAGGCCCTAATCCAATATGACTGGGGTGCTTTTTAAAAAAGAAAGAAAGAAAGAGACTTTTAAAAAGATTTTATTTATTTATTTTTAGAGAGGAAGGGAGGGAGAAAGAGAGGGAGAGAAACATCAATGTGTGGTTGCCTCTCACACACCCCCGACTAGGGACCTGGCCCATGACCTGGGCATGTGCCCTGACCTGGAATCGAACCAGTGACCCTTTGCTTCCCAGGCCGTCACTCAATCCTCTGAATCACACCAGCCAGGACAAGAAAGAAAGGTTGGAACACAGTCAGACACACAGCCAAGTGTTGATGAAGACAGGTACCTACAGGGCAAAGATGCCAGAGATCACCAGAAAGCCCCCAGAAGTTAGGGGAGAGGCATTGAGCAGATGCTCGGCCTCCAGCCTCAGAAGGACCCAAGCCTGCCCATGCATCGATCTCCTACTTCTCGACTCCAGAACTGGGGTACAGTGAGTTTCTGTTGTTGAAGCACAGAGTGTGGTACTTTGCTAGAGCACCCGAGGAGACTGACACAGTGACAGAGGCAGGATTCAAATCCAGGCTGTCTGAGCCAGAACCCACGCTCCTATCACTCCGCTATGGTGGGTGTTGGGGGCATTCTGTCCTGCTCAGACACACCCAGTCTTTATCTCTTCCTTCACTTCCTTTTCCCCTTCTCTCATTTATTTTCCCCAACGCTACCATTTCCACTTTTTCTAGCCTCTTTCCAGTATATTAGTTATCTGTTGGCTGTGTCGCAAAACACTTAAAACTAAGAATTCAAACAGCAAACATCGACCATCTCACAGTTTCTGTGAGTCGGGACCCAGGGTGTGGCTTTGCCGGGCGCCTCTGGTTCCAGGCTCTCTTGAGGTTGTGTCCCGCTGTTGTCTGCCAGGGCTGGGGCATCTCACACCGGGCTGAGACTAAAGGGTCTGCTGTAAACTGACTCAGATCGTCATTGGCAGGCTGAGTTGCTTGCAGATGGTCGGATAGAGGGCTTCATTCCCAGCCGCATATGTGGGCCCCTTCTTAGGCCGGCTCACAGTGAGAGAGAGAAGCCAGGATGGAACTTAGTCTTTTTATAACCTCACCTTGCAAATGGCACCTCACTGCTTTTGCCATATTCTATTTGTTGGCAGTGAGGATTATCCAAGGGTGTGAACACCAGGAAGCGGGCATCACTGGGGGCCCCCTAGGAGGCAGTGTGCTCAGGACCACTCAGGCCCCCTTGCTGACCAGACCGGAACCTGGGCTGTGATTTGTGGTCTAAGTATAGGTGGTGAGGGAGAGGAAGGGTGTGGATAGACCGACTGATGCTAGAATGAACCAAGCTGTTTTCAAAATTCCATACATTCAGTTAATGTCTTTAAAATCTTTTATTTGCTGTAAGAATATAGCATAAAACACCAAAGCATGAGCAAACTGCCATTAGGAAGCCTCAAGCTTCAAGACACAGCACTTCTGAGTCCTGAGAAGGAGCCTTTTAACTCCTCAGAGAAAAAATAAGCTTTGGCCGAATGCCCCAAATCCACAGGCACACTCTGTTTACCAAACGATGTCAACATGCTTTTTTTTTTTTTTAAATCACCAGAGTTCGGATACTGCAGGTGGAGATGGGAAATGAAATCAGGCCCTGCAGCATCTGGTCCTGTAACTCAGTTTAAACACGTGCACACAGGCCGGCAAATAAACCTTTGCTCCTTCACAAGTCATAATGGATCCTCTCTACCTGAAGGTGAACAGGAATAAGCTCACAGGCAACACCTGGCACAGGATTGAGGCGACGTGGCCCCTACTTAGCAACACGCATGTGCAGAGGGGTGTAGTGTCTGAAGCACGTTACCATGAATTGTCCTTTAGTCCTGCCAGTGGATCGTGAGGTGAGTGGGAACAGCACACATCATTTATGCCTCGTGCGTGAGGAAACTGAGTCTCAGAGAAAGGAAGTGACTTTTTTGAGGGCTAGAGTCGGACATGAGCAGGGCTGGACTACAGACCCCTCTCCCCTGAGCCCAGTGCAGTCTCTCCTTCCCACAGCCAAGCAAATCAGGAAGGGGCAGCCATCACCCAATGGAGGGTAATAAATGGACTTAGTTCAGAGTTTGGAAGAAAAATACAAGTTTGCACCGAGGCTTCGTGGGCCAGCAGTGAACATAACATAGCCCATGAGCTGGTGAGAGCAGAGAGGAGACTGCCTGGGATGTCTCTCGGGTCCTTCCTGACCTACTCTGTTGGTTGGACTTCCCTCTCTCAGCTCTGTAGCCACTCTCCAAGTTCAGTGTGATCAGGGTTGAAAACTTCATCCTCTTCCACCTTCTCAGGTGAGGTCCTTTCATTCCACAAAAATGTTCTGAGTGCCTCCTACGTGCCAGGTGCTATGACAGGCACTGAGGATATAGCCGTGAGCGACACACCTCGCTGCCCTCGCTGAGGTTCTGTTTGTCCCCTCTGAGCATTTTCAGCGTCGTCAGCCCTTCCGTGTGTGCTGGAGCTGCAGGCATGGTCAGGAGAGCTGGAGTTAGGAACCCATCATCCAGGGTTGAAGAAGCAGAAGGCTCCCTACTCTCTGGAGCAGGGCTGTGCTAAGCAGCCTCTCCCAGACGGGGGTACTGCACGATCCCCTCGTGATGGACCCCGCGCAGATGCACTGAGCCAACGTGCATTTGAACATTTCTATTAAAACACTGTCTGGGATCACTGAGCACCAGACATTATCTGTCCTTGTCTCATTGTAAGCCAACAATTCTCCATGTCCCTCCCTCACATTTACCCTGAGCGGACATCAGCGAGTCTGGGAGCCCAAGTGGAGTCCAAAGAGGTTATGGTCTCAGATGTGCCACAACAAGCTGTTTGATCTTGAGCGAATCATTTTGCTCTTTGGCCTTAAGTGTCCTCATTTATACAACGATAGGTTCGACAAGAAGATCCCTGAGGGAACTCTCTGGTACTCAGACATAACTGAATCCCATATTACCACTGTGCTGGGATCCAGGGCCTCTCTTAGGGTTTTGCTCTTTGCCTGGAGAAGGGTGTCGCCACGTTGGGTGTGTGTACTCTCCTTGCTTCCTGAGAAACAAGGAGAAAAGTCTTAATCGAACCTATGATTGTCGGGCTTTTCCAGACATGTATCCCAGAAAAGAGGCAAAGAAGAGCATGAGGTAGAGTTGTTAAGTGGTTCTGAAACCCACATTTCCTGTTGTTTCTTTCCAAATCTGGTGTTAAATTAACAAGCTCAAATGTGAATGTTAACAAGGATGACTCAGGCCTGGAGAATGTGGTAGCATGTTGCTGGCTTTAAATAATGGCAATAAAAGAACTTTTCTGATCCATCTGTTGACAAAAGACAGCAAGTGATCATTAATCTAGTTCAGTAATCTCTAAACAGTTTTCATTGTGCACCCTTATAATAAAATGTTTTTGAGCATGCAAGCACCCTTCATACAGGAATATTTAAATATTTGGAAATTATACCCTTGTCGTGCTATACTTACTTATGAACATATGAAGTATACACAAAGGAAGAAAATTTAAAGGACAAGAGCAAAACAAAACAAAGCTTCCGTCTTCGTAATGTTAATGTGATTTAGTAGGTTATTTTTGTAGTATAGCAACTTGAACGTCTGGTTCCAAGTCTAGTTTATCTAAATTCTTGGTTTCTAAGCACTGTTGTAACAGAAAAAGTTGCAGCGCAAAAACTATGTAAACCTGAATGGAAACAGTCTATTGTTGGGGTGCTTGTAGTTGGCACTTGACCAAATGCATTTTGGACACTTCCTGCAAGACTGAAGTTAGCAACATGACAGGCCGTTTTCCTCTGCCCTTCTTCGCTTCTGCCCTTCCAGCTGAGGATCCTTGTACCCCTCTCCACCATGTCACACAGGCATGTCACAATCATCCAGGCACAAACACATGCCCAAAGACCCTATTTCTCTGTAAACCAACTGGTCAAAGTTTATTTTAACTCTTAATAAATGCTTCACTCTTTTGAAAGCTCACAGTTGAAGGGAAATGTGTCAAAAGTCCTTTTGTGGGTAAAAACCTCAAGAGAGAGCTTGGAGTTCACACCACTAGACCAATGGTCCTCAAACTCTTGAAGAATGTGGCCCCTTTTCATGGAAACCCGCATACTAGACAGGAGGCTCGATTAAGAAATGACAAAACACAAGAAGCTTTTAAAAATTAATTTGTAAACAAAATGCGATATACAATGAAATGTGATTCAGCTTTAAAAAAAAAAGGAAGGAAATCCTGCCATTTGTGACAACTTGGATGAACCAAGAGGACACTATACTAAGCAAAATAAGCCAGTCAAACACTGCGTGATTGCACTTATATGAGGTATCTACAATCAAAACCCATAGATGCAGATAGTATGACAGTGGTTGTCGGGGCATGGGTGTGGGGGAAATTAAGAGTTGTTACTCAATGAATATAGAGATTCAGTTATGCTCGATGAATAATTTCTAGAGATCTGCTGTAGAATATATTGCCCATACACTATTAACAATACCATCTTATGCATTTCAGAATTTGTTAAGAGGGTAGATTTCATGTTAAGCGTTCTTACTAAAAACAAAACAAAACGAAAACCCAAAGGGACACAAGGACATTTGGGAAGTGTTATGTCTACCACTTAATTGTGGTGATGGTGTCCCATGTGTTTGCATATTTCCAAACTCATCAGACTGTACACATTAAAAATGTGTGGTTCTATTTATGCATGACCCATGGACACAAACAATGATATGGGGGTTGACTTACAGAGGGGACAGGGTGAGGCTGGGTGGAGGTGGGGAAGGGGAGAAAAACCAGAAACTATAATTGCATAAAAAATTACAAAATCCTCATTTAAAAAAACGTGCGGCTCTTTATATATCTTACACCTCAGTGAAGCTGTGAAAAACGAATTGGTTTTTTTATTACTCATTACTTTATTACTGCATCTCTGTTGAGTACTATAGTAAACACATGTAGAAGACATACTTCATCAATCTACAGGCAAGGCTTGGAACACTTAGGAATTAGGAAACCTTGCAACCAGTCTGTAGTCCTTGACCATAAACTAGAAGACACAGGGAAAGTAGTTAGGAATATCCAGACCTCTAGTGATTGTGTTGAAAACCCAAATTTATTATGTTGTGACTACCTTATACTAACCCAAGGGCTTACGGTAAAGCAGGCATTGTAAGTCCTTTTCTACTTCTGTGTGTACTGATTGACATTGGTGACCTTGTGGAGCAGAAATTAAAATGAAAAGTGAAAATGGAGAGGAGCACAGATAAAATGCTTGTACAGAATGGGAACCATCTGAGGCATAATTGAGATGCAAGGACGTCAGCTGGCGCAGTGCTTCTCAAACTTAAATGGTCATGTGAAACACCTGGGCATCTTGTTAAACTGCAGATTATGATTCAATAGGTCTGGGATGGGATCTGAGATTCTGTGGGTCTAACAAGCTCCCAGGAGACGCAGGTGCTGCTGGTCCAAGACCATACGCTGAATAATAAGGCTCTAGGATCTGTGTCTTCAACAGGGGAGTCCAGTCGTTCTTGAGCTTATTTCAATTTGCTGGCAGGAGCCAACGGGAGTGGAGTCCACTAGACCCATTGGTAAGCTCCATACAGAGGACCGAAGCCACAGGTAGTGATTATTAGCAATTTGGCCGCCCGGCCGGCTAACAACACCTCACTATTACTTCCAACCAAACTGGATAGTACTTTTGGGTTAAGCTTCTTTCCACTGAACTCCCAGCCCCTCCGAAGGATGGACGGAGCAGGCAAGCTCAGGAGAAGCGGTGCTGGTGGGCACCACAGCGCCCCCTGCTGTCTTGGAGGACCACCAACAGAGGCCAAGACGCTTTTTAAGGAAGAGGCAGACGCTGGGGGAAGGTGAGAGCTCAAGGTAAATGAAGTAGCATCGTGCCTCTCTGCTGGGCTGTGAGGGCAAACCCTTCCGCAGGAGCTCTTGACGTCCGCCCGTGACCCAAGCCACCAGTGTTAAAGCTCCCGCAGGAATAAGCGGCTCTACATCCGGCACCCAGAAGGTAAGACCCTGCGGCCGCAGGGACAGCCATTTCTTTCTGTCAGGACCACTGTGCCTCTGCCCTGACATCTCCTTTTCTGAGGGAGGCCACCCTCTGTGACTCCAAGGTGACGCCTGGCCCACACATTGTGACGTGTGGCAACTGCTGTTGTCCTGAAAAAGACAGGAGAGAAAAGCTGTTAGACCTGGCTAGAGCCGAGCCAGACTCCCTATCCCTCACCCCCAAAGTTAAGGCGTACCATCCTGTTCTTCCCAGAGGCAGTGGTTTTTGAAAATTTTCCTAAAGGGGTTGTGAATTCGTTTGTGATGCTTAAAAACATCCACCCACAGGTTCTCTCTTTGAGCAGGCTTGCTAGTGAATCATGGTAGGAGGCCACGGGGTTGACTGCCCCACTTAGGACGAGCCGCAGCAGCCTCTCCCTTCCCCTTACCTACCTCTGGCATTTTGGTTACAAGTGGAAACAGTAGAGGGTGGGCATGCATGACGAGAGGGCAAGCGCCATGACGATCTGCCCCTCTTATCCCCGTACACTGGTCAGTACTATATAGCTGCTTGTTGGATGAATTAATGAATTGCCAAATTACTGGGTCAGTAAATGGAATGGCCGCAGTGGCTCTTAGCTGGTCGGCCTCTCCGCCTGGGAAAATACACGTGACCCCTTAATGCCGCTCACTGCAGGGCACTCCTCCCCAGGAGTGTGTTTGGGCTCAGAGGGCTCAGCTACACTGGCTCACTTTCCCTTTGTCAAAACCCTGCCTTCCCTCCTGCCGTCCCTTAGTCTGCTAGACTTAGGACCTTCTCAGAAGCAGCGTGGGCCCTGGCTGTGCTTCCCGTATTACAGAGGGCTAGGAGGGAGAGCCTCGTCCTGCAGCCCTCAGCCAGCATGATGTCACCAGCCCCACTGTGTCTTCATTAAAGCTGGCGGGGGCTACGAGAGGCGGGGTTCCCCGCGGGTCGAGCTTTGCCACACTTAACTCGAAGCCCAACTGGAACCCTCCCTCTACTGCCTTATCCCCGGTGCTGGTCTTTCCTCTTGTGTCCAGGCAGAGGGGCTTTTAAACTTGAAAAGGTATTTGGCTCAGAACTGAGCATCCCAGCCTTGCACGTAAGGGCAGCAGTGGGAAATGGCTGAGCCCACATGGCACCACTGGGGGCACCAGTCCACCAGCCTGCCCTGGACCCCGCCTTAGTGTCTGCTTAGTGTCATCCCACCACTAGGATGGATGTTCACGCACTCTTCAGGGGTTTTTTTCCAGGTTTATGGAAATATAACTGACAGCTCTGTATGAGTTTCAGGTGTACAGCCTAAAGGTTTGACTTGCGGATATTATGAAATGATTACCTAGTCTTCAGTTTTAACTAGTGATATTCATAACAGCTGGAAGGGGCAGTGTTCCAAGTCAGTTTAATCAGAGACTGTTCCAGATGTTTTCTTTCGGTTGGCCGACGGTGTGTATCTGATGCATTCGGGGTGCCTAGGAAAGCACCAGGGACTTTGAGAACGTAATCAAGAACGCACATGGTTAGACAGTGGTTTGCTGCTAGGGGTTAGCGGGATGGGAGAAATAGTGGGGCATGGGATTTTGGGGGTCAGTGAAACTACTCTGTATGATACTGTAATGGTGGGTACATGTTATTACACATTTGTGAAGACCTACAGAATGTACAACACCAACGGTGAACCCTAATGTAAACTATGGACTTTGGGTGATGATGTGCCAATGTTGGTTCATGAATTGTCATAAATGTCCCACACTAGTAGGGGATGTTGATGGTGGGGGAGGCTGTGTATTTGTGGGGACGGGGTGGTATATGGGAAATCTCTATACCTTCCTCTCAGCTTTGCTGTGAACCTAAAACCAGTCAGCAGACATGGTGGTTTTCTCCCTCAGGGTCAGAGATTGTGTTGGCAGGAAGAAGGTGTGAGACCGATTGGGAGGGAGCGGAGGTGAGGAACCCCAGGTCACATTGTGGGTGATTGTGAGGCTCTGAGGGAGATTTGCTGCTCCGGGAATGAGATCCAGGAGTAGAAAGCTTGACGGGACCGGAAGCTGGGCAGGGAGGCAGTCTGGCCTTAGGCGGAGCTAGACCTAAGGTGTGGGCCCTCTGCACACAGTGAGAGTAGGGAAAAAGGCCGTTCTTGGTTATCAGAGAAACTCATCTAGCACACCTTCCCCCACCCTGCTTCTCCCAACCCTCCCCACCCCCTCGGCTCACTAATGGGATTTATCTTGGCTCAGGCAATGTGCAAGCATGAATCACTCATTCTCTCTGCCAGATGCTTTGTTTATTCTGGACTGTGAGCAAGGATGGGCCTCCCTGTCACCCTCCCTGAGGCCCAGACACCCGCCTGCCACATGGCCATGCATGAGCAAGCCTGAAATGAAGGCCCAGCACAACGGTGTCCCAGCAGTCGGCCGTGGCGGGCCAACTCCCATCCAGGGGTGATTTACTCCCCTGGTAGCTGCCCAGAGGGTGGGTGAGTGCTGAGGGATGACCTTTCTCCCTTCTTGTTTGAACTGCAATTTGGCTGAATCCTCTTCAGGGCCTTTGGGCTCAATGGCTCTTGGTCACGGCTGCACCTTGAACTCACCCGTGTGAGTCTTTGCTGGTTGTGATGTAACTGGTCTGGGCTGTGACATGTGCACGGGGAATCTTAAAGCTTCCTTAGGTGGTCCTAGTGTATGAGGAGGGTGGGGCTTAGGGCCCAGCTGAGACATTTCCAGATCTGGTGAGGATGAAATAGCCTGACCCTTCAACTCCTTCCCTCCTTCTTCTGATTTGTACAAAGCAGGGATGACTTAGAGAAGAAAGACCCTTTTAGGATGCTTCTGTCCGTGGCTTCGGTAGAAACGTTCCATATTCTTTAAGAGCTATAGGACTCGCCCTATCATGCTTTGCGTTATGAATTTTCTGTTCGTGTGTCTCATGTTTGAGTTCCCGACTGTTCCACTGTGAGCATCCACCAAATCACCAGGTCGCTCATCTCTTCCCGTTGGAGCAAGGATTTAAAAACACTTCTGGCACACTCTGTGTCCCAGATAGGGTTGACAGATAAAATCCAGAAGGCCCCGTTAAATTTGAATTTCAGAAAACAATGAATTTTTTTAGTATAAGTATATGCTGTGCAATATTTGGTACATACTTATACTAAGACATTATTTGAGTTCAAGTGGGCATCTGTATTTTTATCTGATAAATCTGGCGACTGTAACAGACATTAATCAGAACTCTTTGTTACAGATGACAAAGTCCAAATTTGAACTAATTCAGCAACAACAACAAAAGGGAAGTTAATGGGTTTACATAATTGAAAAGCCCATGTATTGGGGCTGTATTTAGATGTATTCAGGATTCTCTCTCCATATTTCTTAGCTCTTCATCTCTCCCTCCGGGACATTCTAGAGGGAGAAAGAAGTCCCTGGTGGCTCCACCCTCACATAGTCCTAATAGCTTATGACCCTGGTAGAAGAGAAGTCTCTCCTTAGCACTCCAGTAACAGGGAAGGGTGATTTTTCTGGTTTAAGCCAGCCAAGGAACTTGAGTACTAGGTTTGCTCTTGTGTTTATCACACGCCCACCCCTGGGGCCAGAGGGTTGGTCACCCCTGACCCAAAGCGCAGGGACTCATCAGTATCACAACAGACTGGGTTGTGAGTAGTTTTCCCAGGGAAAGGATTTTAAGCAAAAAGAGGATGGACTTTCCTATTCCATCCAAAGAGGAAATGTGTTTCTTGCTCATCCCAAATATGAACATATACTGCCTAAGGAAGGGAGAATCCAAATTAGTTAGGAGGACTGTGAGGTCAGAAATAGTGGATGACTCCCTAAAGGTCTCGAAATGAATCACCTGGTCGCTCAGCAGTTGTGGTGAGACAACACGTGACTCCTTACCTAGCACACTGCTGTCCAGCTGGGGCTTCTGCCTGTTGAAGAGAGGGAGGTCTTCAGTGTGTCATTTGGGGAGAGGGGGCTAGAAGACCAGTGCTGCCCTCCGAAGGGACATCCTTCTTCCAGTGCTGTGCACCACTCTGGCTGTGAAAGTGGGACCATGTGGATGAAGATAGTCACCTCGGATGCCCGAATGACTCACCCACAACACTCTTGATGCTCTGTGCCTTGGTAGCCTCCCTGACATGACACCTGAAAACTCTCTGGGCCCTGGCCAGTGGTTCGGTTGGTTGGAGCGTCATCCTGTACACCAAAAGTTGCGGGTTCGATCCCCGGTTAGGGCTCATATCGGAGGCAACCTATTGATGTTTCTCTCTCCATTCCCCTCTCTCTAAAAATCAATAAACATATCCTCAGG